>MU184753.1:2124-52695 GCA_016904865.1 Pissodes strobi
TATATATCCGGGTTTATAGCGTCCTACGCCTTCCGGTTCCCAGTCTCCTGGATGGAGGTTTCTTTCTGACATGGCTCTACGTATTCCATCAATCCAGGTGATTTTCGGACTTCCCCTTTTTCTTCTTTTGGAAGGGGTCCCGTTCAAAATCTGTTTAGGGAGTCTTTCTTCGCCCATTCTTTCTACGTGACCAGACCATGTTAATAGTCGTTGGTCTATTTCTTCCAGGATTGTTTTTTGTATGCCCATAATTTCTCTAATTCGCTGGTTATTTACTCGGTCCATTCTAGATTTTCTGGCCGCTCTGCGCCAGAAGTCCATTTCCAGCGCAAGTAGTCTGTGCTCCGGAGTTTTACTCATTTGCCAGGATTCAAATCCATAGAGAACTACGCTTCTAAAAATAGAGTTGTATAGAAGTATTTTTCTATGCTTGGAGATGTGAGTTGACCACAGTATGGAGTTAACTTTTTTCTTTTTGACTATTCGGTCTTCTATTTCCCTCTCTGTCTACCAACTGTTATCTACCTTGGAGCCCAGGTAGTAATATTCTTCATATGAGCTTACAATATTACCATCTTCCATCTCCAGATCCTGCGTTTCGCCGTCTACATACATATATTTGGTTTTGTTACAGTTTACTGTCAGTGCCCATTCGGAATATTCTTTAAAAAAGTCTTCTCGTCATAAATTCCAAATCTTCTTTATCTTGAGCCACAACGACCTGGTCATCTGCAAAATGGAGGGTGTATAGATTTGCATTATCGTTCATTTCTACTCCTATTCCGCTACATGCCTTTCTCCATTTCCTCAGAGCTTCATTCAAATAGATTTTAAATAGAGTCAGGGAAAGACAGACATCCCTGTCGGAGGCCCTTTGAGACTAGAAAGGCTTCTGATGAGTTATTTCCGATCTTCATTCGAGATTTGACATTGTCGTAGAGTTGTTGAATTGCTGTTATTACGGTATTATTGATAGGTGATTTTTCCAGTACCTGCCAATTTTTTTTGGATTGGGACTGTATTGGCATATGCTTTTGTTAGATCAGCGAACAACAGATGTATTTCTCTATTCCTCGCCACTCTTTTCTCGTTCAGTTGCACTAAGCTAAAAATGTGGTCTATGGAGGACCGGCCTGCTTGCTCCTCGATTTCACGAGGGCCATATTCTTGTTCTACTATATTTTTAAGTAGTTTTCCATAAACTCGGCTCAGTGTCCTCGTCACTAAGATACATCTGCGTTGGTGCATTCGTCTCGTTTTCCTTTTTTGTGAATTGGTGTTATCTAGGCTTATTTCCATATCGCAGGAATTGGGTCTTTATTATTAATTATTCGGGAGAATAGTTCTTTAAAGAAGGACATAAGTTTTTGTGTGCTATTTTTAAACAGTTCTGCTGGGATACCTTCAGGTCCAGCTGCTTTTTTATTTTTCATCGAGTTTAGAGCTTTCCATATTATGTTCTCATTAATGTCCATATGGTGTCCTTGTATATTGTACTGTCTTGGTGAATTGGAATTTCTAAAAAAATCTATATTCAGGACACAAAGGGTTAATATAATATGACACGAATGTCACTCTTTTGATTTCTTGAGAAAAGAGAAAGGAAAATGCTTAAAGTGAGAGTAAATTATAAAAATAATTTTCTTAAAGCTATTGTTGTGCTCAGGTTATTATTTCCTCCTGAAAACTTGTGCGTTATGCGTTAGGACAGTAACTTGGCGCTCATTTTATTTGGTAATATTTTAGTAAAACATGTAGAAATATAAGAAAATACTATTTTGCTAGATGTTCCATTTTTTTACATACTATATTACATTACGTCCTTTGAGCTACCGTTGTCATAAATAAAATAGTATTTTTATTATTAGCATGAAGTGCTAGTGTTCTTAGATTTATTTTTTTTTTCAAATATTTTAGCTCACCCTCATCTTTGTTCTCCTTTGGTTGTCTATATCGATCGGATGAGAATAGAGAGTAACGAAAAATATATGATATAATGCATATTCCATTTTTCGGAAGTTTGGGTATTGTCTGATGATCAGAGCAACACTTTTACATATCTTTGGGATTTAATTAACAATGTCGAAAAAGCTCAACTTAAAAAATTACTAAGTACAATTCTAAAATTAAATTCACAATATCAACATATGATTTTTATTCTCCGATCAGTTATTCACATATTTTGGAAAAGCTTCGTATATTGTTATTATTAATAAACAACTGACTCATTGTTATTCTATGAAGGAAGCTTGATTCCGCATACTAAAAAGTTTAGAATCATTATCAAATTATGATATAAAGACAAATTGCAAGCTTTGCTAAAAGGTTTCAATATATCCCTTGCTCCTTTCTGATTGGATATTTATACTTTCGAACCCGTTGTATTCGAAATACGATTTTTTTGTTAAATTGGTATGGTTTTTACAATTTTTAAGTCAACTTTGAACGCCTATAGAAAATACAAAATATGCTATAAAAATCTGATAATTGCAAGAACTATAGTGTCTTATCGTATTTCATTATAATTTTTAGTCGCGAATTTTTGGGGGTCTGCAGTTTGGAACTTTTTTCGCGAAATTTTTGTGAAAAACTGGAAATCCAAATCAACTAGAGAAAAAATAATATTTTTGTCGTGATCTGCGCTAGCAAGTTAGTCAGTAAGCAAATTTTCATTGATTTTAAAATTTTTCGATTTTTTGAAAGGAGGTAACGAAAATTTCATATTGACAAAATGATTTTTTAAATTTTCTGGAAAAATAATATTTTCGGTATTTTTAATTTCGAATTCTCTCAATTCAAAAATTATCACCATTTCCTGTAGAAACGGTTTGTGTTCGAAATACGAATTTTTGGAAAAAAATTGGTACGGTTTTTTACAAATTTGAGTACATGTTTCCATTTTCTGGGAGTTTGGCTCGGTAATCAAAACAAGAGTTTTGCATATATTCGGGATTCATTTAATAATGTCGAAAAAGCTTCATCTCAACTTAAAAAATTACTAAGTATGATTCTAAAATGAATCTCACAATATCAACATAAATTTTCTATTCTCCGGCCGATTACTCGCATATTTTGGAAAAGCTTATTGGCATATTGTTATTATTAATGAACAACTGCCTCATTGTTATTCTATGAAGCAAGCTTCGATTCCGCATACCAAAAAGTTTAGAATCATTATCAAATTATGATATAATGACAAGATGCAAACTTTGTTGAAAGTTCGTTCGAACATAAATCTCCTTACAAAAATACTTCTGGCAAATATAAGAAACTTTCAACCTTAATGATGTATCTGAAAAGATGTTTTTTTTTCTTTCGATCGCGTTACTATTATGTGGAAAACTTTTTGAGCTCTGCATGGAAAAGTTGATGAAAAGTCTTTTCTTTCTTTGCGAAATTTTTTTATCGTTCTATATTGCCTGAAAAGGAAAGTTTTGAATCGAAAGTAACGGTGTGAATAGAATCATGTGCAATAGAGTAAAGCTTACTTTTTATCAGTAATGGATCTATTAACTAAAAAAAAATTGATATTACAATAAATTATTGTAATATTTCTAAAATATTGAATATCAAGATATACAAGGTTAACAAATTCTCTAGTTATTTCCAAACATAGTTTATTATAAATTTAGTTAGGTTTGGCTTAGTTGCTTATAACAATTGACCCAAAGTTATCAGAATAAGTAATCATAAATATATGTAATTAACAGCAAAGGTGCTGACCAATAGGGGTGGGAGGTGTCATTATTCAAAAAGTTGTTCTAAATTAGTTTTTATTTCATATCCGTTCTAGAAAAAAAAATAGTAAAAGCTATTTCTATTTATTCGCATGCGACAAATTTCTCGTACATTTTATCACATCATTTTATTTTACATTATCGTATATTCGATTAGATGCCTTTCATTGTATTTTTATTAAAGGAATCTCATATTTTATCACGAGGTAGCATGTGCTTGCCATTATCGTCAAGATGGAAGCAATTGCGCGTTTTATTATTGCTTTCCATCGGAGAAAATCTTATCATATTTATTTATTTTTCTGTTGTACACGCGAAATGCCGTTTCGTAACCTGAAAAGAGAAGTGAAACGAAACTTAATGTATTTTAAGTGTATTACTACGCCTCCAAAATTATAATATCAATAATTGGCATAATTAAGCCAGGAAATAAGAATTATACGTCAAAATTCTATAAAAAATTATGTTATTGGTTCCAATGAAAGTTTGTTTTCTTAATATGATTATAGTCTATTACCTTCCTACAATCGCCACAAAAAGGTTCAAAGTCTTTCTCTCCAATGAAGGAAGCTGCACCAGTCTAAAATGATTGTTAACCATGACATGTATAAAATGTTTTCTGATAATCCCCAGATAAAACGCGTAATAATCTTTTTGGATAAATCTTTAAATATTGTCACGAGTAATTTTAGGGGTAGCTCGTTTATTTAAAGAATAACTTCTCAGAGAAGAGCCTCGTCGCGATTAGTACAATGACGGGGTCTCAATGCTTCCTTTAATCTACCACTGAATGTTCTACTCGTGAGGACACGCCTTGTTTAGCGTGCCGGGGGGTAACTGAGGTAGACCGGGATCGCGTCACGTGGGGTAAGAAGAGATGATAAAGTAAGCACGTTTAGTTTATAACAATAACAATGTATTAACGATAAAACTTTAACAACAATTATTGGTCAGAGAAAATGAGATTCTATTATACCCGATTACTACGGTGCCCATGTTTTCTCGATTTGAGGTACTGTTTATAGGTCTTTGTTTATTGTCTTATAATTTATAGTTTTTCTTAAGGGCTGGGTTTTATTTAAGAGCACTAAGAGCTTTCACTAAACTCTTTAACTGACTATTTAGACACTTGTCTTTCTCAACACTCTGACAAACTTCTTGTCAAGACTTTACTATGGAGGTTGTGCAACCCCTGGCCCTAGCAGTCGTCAAGTAACTAACCGGTACCAGGTTGGGTAGGAAAGGAATTGAACCTAAAGCAGTCGTATGACTAACTCTAGGAGCGGATAGAACCCAGAAGGCAGTCGTCAAGTGACTAACCTTGGGAGCTGGAGGTGAGATCAATGTCTGCCGAACTGAGGATTCGGTAGCGTATTTATATAAAACAAAGTGATGATCATTGCATACATAAGGTTCAAAGTCGCTCCCGTTGATTGCTCGCGTTGTTTATAGTTTGCCTTTAATGTTTATATAACAATCTTCAAGTTCAAGTTCTAACTTGCGACAGGGTAATATTTGTTTAGTAGCTTATACATTTTAGTAGATTACACGTTCCCCGCCCTCTAAATGTTGGTTCCCAACATTAATGCGACCGCTATAGCTAAAAAAAAAAGACCTCAATTCGAAAAAACTTGCCGCATAATACTATGTGATATTATAATTTATAGAACATAAAAAAATATCCATCAGTGGTCTTGTTACTTTCTGGATCCAGGCTGATCCTTAGTAACTCCCTCTAGTCTCCACTGCAGTCTATATGTCTTAGCATTGACATACCATTGAACTGTTTGAGGGTATCATAAGTAAGAGCCTGCTGGAGAGACTAGTATGAACATCCACTGGTGCTTAGTACACAAAATAAAAAAAAGAAACATATTTTTATAAATTGTCTTTGAAATTTTATACTTAACTCTAATTCTAGATTGACAGAGAACAAGTAGAGTGTATAATTCCCCACTTAGTATTTTGCATATTTGAAATATCTATACTTTACCGTTGACTGTCAAATAGGCGCCTATTCGACAATCAACGCTTGTTTGCATAATTGCTATAGTTACAGCTAACAGGAAATGCGTCCATCCCCCGCTAGTTGAACTTTGCTTTCTAATTATAAACAATTTTAATTCTAGAGTTACTAGGGAGATAGTTTATAGCACTTATTTCTATAATTATTTACATTACTTAATTCAAATAAGTCGATCCTGTTTTTAATATTACCCAACTCTATTTACCATATCTATTACATGGAAAATTATCGGGCTTATTAATATATACAGATGGGCTTGTTTTCCCATATTAAATTTAACTATATTACCCATATTGCAGATAATTCCATAATTGTAAAGAAAAAATTTGATTAATTATATTTTATTAAATTATTTTGTACATCTAATATTATATCACTCAACTACGGCCCTGTATTTTAATAATTTACCTATAGTACCAATATTGTAGTTTATTGAACTTATATGTTTATATTTAAAATTGTCTATCTGTACACAAATTGCCGATTTTGTTTTACGAAATAATGATTTTTCTAAATGCTAGCACAATCACTTTTTCTACTATGTGAAAATTTAATTCATATTTGGCATTTCCTTTTTTGTGTTCGTGCTTTGACTAACAGAGAAAAATGCCTCACCTTCCAAACAGTAGGTTATAATCTTTTATCCTTATTTTCCCATACTTATTGTCTGTTTTTCCTTAAATAGGCTACCTATGCAAGAGGCGGTACGCTGCCTAATTTGGCTTTCGGTCTATTTTTTATCTTTGGGAATACCTTTTTGTTGTTTTTGTACTGTTCTATGTGTTACAAAGGCTGTTGTTATGCCATAGACTAAGGCTATATTTTTTGGTAAGTTATATATATCTTGTTCTTTTTCTGTTATGATATGTTCTATTTTCTTTTGTTCTATCAGTTCATGTGCTGTCATGAATGCTTGAAATTTGTTGAAGGACCTGTTATATACGTCAGGACTGATTATTATGTCAGTCTTTATTTCTCGTATTTTTTGTAGGTATTCCTGCTTCTATCATCATTCCTATTTATTACTATGCCAGATATTTGATTTTTTATTCCTGATTCCTGTTGTAGTGGAATTTTATATTTATTATTTAAAATTAATGCTTTTTCTTTTATATCGATTAATGCCTGGTTTTTTACTAAGAAGTCCATTCCTAAGATAACTGGATATGGAGCTGCTGATATTATTTTTGCCAATATGTTGTCTTTAAATGTCTGGCTACCTTGTATTTGTATTGGAGTGTTTATTTCCCCTAATACTGGTATTTTGTGGCTTCCTGCCGTTAGTAAAATGGTATTACTGTTTTTACGTTTAATTTTTGGTGCCCACTTTTCTTGTATTATATTATTTTGTGACCCTGTGTCAATGATTGCTTTTACTGGTTTATTATTTAAGACAATTGTGATGCTTAATACTCCTGACCTGTCGTTTCTCCCCGTGCTCCAGGTGACTGGGGTTACTTCTGCCACCTGCCCCCGTTTGGGTATTCTTGACTTTTGCATGTTGCAGCAAAGTGTCCTGCTTTTCCACAGGTATAGCATATGGGGTTGTTATTGGCATTTCGTTGCCTATTTTGATATGAGTATTGTTGTTTATTGTTTTTATTTTGGTTTTGTTGCTGGTATCCTTGGTAGTAGTTTTGTGGCCTTGTATCGGTTGCGAATGGAGGTCTGAATGTGTTTCTTGGTTGGAAGAGTGGTTGTCTGAATGTGGCTTGTTGTCCGAATGGTGGCCTACTTCTGCCATGTTGCTCAAAAAATACCGGTCTATAGGCTGATAGTATTGTGGTCTTTGCGGTCTTGGTATATCCGTATGCTCGACCTTTTTTGGCGCCTTATCAATGGTTCTGGAAATTTCTTTCATCTCCTCCCATGTTCCCGGGGGATAATTTGGCGCATTAGTTAGCCAGTAGTAGTGATATTTGTTCTCCTCTGTTAACCCTTCATTGAATATGTGTGTAAACTCTTCCATATCCAAATGTGTTTTATAGTCGTGGTACAGTACACGAAGTTCGTACATATAGTTTACGACAGTCTCATTTGGGCTTTGTTTCCGTGTTCTAACCTCTTTTTTAACGTATTCTCATAGCTTTTATCTTCAAACTCTTTTTTGAAATCTTCGCACAGCTCGTTCCAGTCTTTGTTAGGGTTCTTTGAAGTGTATTCATAAAACCAAAGATTTGCTGCGCCGTCTAGGAATGTGCCCAGGTATGCTATTTTTAAGCCCTCGTCCCAACCGTTTGCTATAGCTGTCCTTTCGTATCCTCTCAGGAACTCGCTAGCTCTATTTTGATAAGGATCAAATGTAGGCGGGTTTATAAATTGCGGTAAGCTTGCTTTCTTTGCCGTCGCCATTGCGTCTACAATTGTGGTGTTTGCCATCTTTCTTTCTATATTTCCTAAAATAGATTGTGGTGATGTAGGCCGGCTTTCGTTATCTGTACTCTCTTCACTGTCGTTACTTTCCTTTTTCCTCAGTTTGCAGTCCTCCTCTTGGCTGATTTTTGTGCTATTTGAAATTCCTACCGTAGATGGCCTTAAATCTATTAAGGTACAATCTATCTGGATTTTTGTGATTGTTTCCAAGTTTGGTAGGGGTGATGTCGGCGGAGTCCTCTGCAGACTTAGCCTTGTTGCCTGGAATATTGATCTTTCTTCTATCGGTGTATTATCACTGGGTATCCTGTTTCGTAGTGGGTATGGTTTTTTAGCCATTTGTTATTTTGCTTTACTGAGACATATTGTTTCCTGAGCTAGCTATTTTTTCTTTCCTATTCCATGTACTTATATATATTTATCTTTTTTAGATATGAACGTATATCCTTATACCTTCGCCAAAAATTAGCAGGCTTTAAAAACGTAGCTAACAACTTTTTCGTTTGTTTCAGGTATGAACTTAGATCCCTAGATGGCGCCTCTGTCCTCGACGTAGATGGCTTGAGTTCACCAGCTTGCAGCTTTAAACGACTGCTGCCAGAGGGCGATGTGTATACAGCAATGGACGTAGCTTGAACGCGCGTAATTTAAAAATTGCCTTATATTGATAATAAAATTTTTTGAATTATGTTAGTTTTATTGACGAATAATAAGATTTAATCGCGCGAAATAATACTGGCGCGTGTTTTGAATTTTTTAATTATAATTTAATTGTTTTTCTTTCTCTAACAACGTGTCAGGGGTAGCTTCGGCGCCTCCACCACGTGTCACGAGTAATTTTAGGGGTAACTCTTTTATTTAAAGAATAACTTCTCAGAGAAGAGCCTCGTCGCGATTAGTACAATGCCGGGGTCTCAATGCTTCCTTTAATCTACCACTGAATGTTCTACTCCAGAGGATACGCCTTGTTTAGCGTGCCGGGGGGTAACTGAGATAGACCGGGATCGCGTCACGTGGGGTAAGAAGAGATGATAAAATAAGCACGTTTAGTTTATAACAATAACAATGTATTAACGATAAAACTTTAACAATAATTATTGGTCAGAAAAAATTAGATTCTATTATACCCGATTACTACGGTGCGCATGTTTTCTCGATTTGAGGTACTGTTTATAGGTCTTTGTTTACTGTCTTATAATTTATAGTTTTTTTTAAGGGCTGGGTTTTATTTAAGAGCACTAAGAGCTTTCACTAAACTTTTTAACTGACTATTTAGACACTTGTCTTTCTCAACACTCTGACAAACTTCTTGTCAAGACTTTACTGGGGGTTGTGCAACCCCTGGCCCTAGCAGTCGTCAAGTAACTAACCGGTACCAGGTTGGGTAGGAAAGGAATGGAACCTAAACCAGTCGTATGACTAACTCTAGGAGCGGATAGAACCCAGAAGGCAGTCGTCAAGTGACTAACCTTGGGAGCTGGAGGTGAGACCAAAGTCTGCCGAACTGAGGGTTCGGTAGCGTATTTATATAAAACAAAGTGATGATCATTGCATGCATAAGGTTCAAAGTCGCTCCCGTTGATTGCTCGCGTTGTTTATAGTTTGCCTTTAATGTTTATATAACAATCTTCAAGTTCAAGTTCAAACTTGCGACAAGGTGATATTTGTTTAGTAGCTTATGCATTTTAGTAGATTACAATATACTCAGAATTTTTAAAGCATTTGCACTCCTCATGCTAGAAGTGAGCCAAGCCAATTTTTTTCAATTTCATTTTCGGATTATTAAAATCTACTGAACCGCTTTTGGTTTTCGCAATTTTTCGTTGGTGGCAATAATAATGTTCTAATAGTCCGCAAAATCTGGTTGTATATTATATAATTGCACAATATAAAAAACTCTCGCAACTACATAAACCCAAGAAAAGTATGTCACACAAACGGGTCGTTCCCAATAATATTTTCTTTTATTAAGCAGGCCAATTGCAGGGGAAGAAAATGAGAATGAGGGTAATACCTAAGCAGAACAGTAAATAAAGACGAACTGATATTATCTTTAAAGGATTTTGTTTTCCATTTCATGAAACAAATATGTTTTATATAAATTACTTTATTTTCCTTTGCGATATTCATCACGTTTTCATTCGAAAATAGGACTTTTGGTATATTCAAATTAACATTGCATGGATAAATTATTATACAAAATGGGACAGTTTTAAGCAATTAAATTTGAATTGGATGTTATGTGATTCGTTAACGCCAACAAGTTATATTCGAAACCAAGTTTTAAGATTTCATGGTATTGAAGGTCATTTTATTGCTATTTTTATTAATTGATTTTTAAGATGGCGGACGATGACAATCGCCTGCCGCCGTCCGCTCAAAAAGTTTGTGTTTTCTGCAGCATTTGTAGTAAAAAACTAAGTAAATGTGTTAAATGTGTAAAATGTGAGAAAGCCTTTCATAGCTATTGTATAAGAAAAAGTCCAGGATTCATAGTTCAGGCAGTAAAGGAGGTTGTTTGTTATGAATGCAATGATTCAGCAAACATGACAGTCCATGATAAACTGGGACTCTATGCCAAAAACAATGGTCTACTAGATGCCCTAGTGATGAGCCGCAATGAGGTAAACGACTTACTTCGTGAAAAAATATCCTATTTGGAGGAAAAAATAGGAAAAACTTCAGGATCTCGCAAAATTGAGGTTAGTAGTAGTAGTAGTAGTAGTACCACTCTCTGTTGGCCTTTTTCTTTCGAAAATTCAGCCAGAAAAGATCTCTATCCGGCTTAGTAAGAGCTGGGGCGACCCATCCCAGATTAGTTACACCTGATGGATAGAGATACTATTTTTAGGGCACCCAGTATGTCGAGTATGTACCCCTGGGGCCCCGACTTGTACATGCACGACTTGTTTTAACGTTCGAACACCACCGGCTGGACGTTCACAAACATAAAAATCTCTAGCATGCACGGGGCTCAAACCCCCGGCTGGACGTCCGTATCTTATTCGGGGAGAAAACTACCCGGTCCCTGAACGTTCACAATGAATTCCCAAAACTAACATATATGTATATGCAGCTGGAACAAAATGGCCGATACCCGACACGTGCACTCTCGACCGAAGACGAAACGGAAGTCAAAATGGAAGTTAGTTTAATTGAAAACAAACCGATTTCACCCATTCCTTTAGTAGCCAATGACATCGACAGTTTTGACGTTGACGTCTTTTTCGGAAGTGACACTGACACTGGCATCAACCATGTGGCTGTTCCTAGAGAAGAAGAAGACATTCTGTCTACTACTACATCAGACGGACAGATAAATAGTATGATTAGCAACCAAAACGGACGAAACGGACCCGCAAATTCCAAAATCGCAGCGGTACAGGAGACGCTGCCAAAAAATAATAAACAAAAACAAACGTCGGATAAATCATCTTCGAATTCTTCGATTCCTTCCTCTGGGAAGAAATCAGGATCTGCTTGGTCTATCCCCAAAAAAATAACGGTTCAAGCTCAGATACATGACGAACCATCTAAAAAAATTAATAATGTCAACCGAGGTAGTAAAGGCGAAGCCGCTGCCGATCTTGACAAAAATGCACAAAAAGGAGTGATTTCTCATGATAGTGATGATCAGGGGGAGGGGGAATGGATTGTTCAAACTAGGCGTCGACGTCAAAAATATCCTGCCACAAAGACTACCAGACCAACCCCAACTAAAGGCTCAAACCTTAATGCTGCCGAGTTGCAGGTGGCTCAGAACCGATACTGGATATTCCTGTCTGGATTTTCAGCTACTATGGAAAGCGAAGTAATTTTAAGCTTTCTCAAAAAGCACAACCTTGGCAATGATTGTGTGTGTGACAAGATGAGGATGAAAGAAACTCGTTGGAGTGCATTCAAACTGGGTGTGGCTATGGACTGCAAAGACAAGGTAATGGATTGTAATCTTTGGCCGGTTGGGATCACAATTAACCATTTTGTCAATCTTCAGCGCCGAAAGATGACGAGGGAGGCCTCGGCCAGTCTACCACGATTAGTTCTGTAAGCTCTACTCAAACATTAATTCAAAATAATACAAAGAGTTTTAAAATATTTTATGCTAATTTTCAGTGTTTAAGAAATAAGATTTTTGAGTTTGAGGTGTTTCTGGAGAATAAGTTGTTCGACTGCTTATGTGTCAGTGAACACTGGATGGTTCAGGATGAGTTGATAATGACAAAGATAAATAACTTCCGGTTTGTTTCTGGTTTTTGCAGGTCGACATATGGTCATGGTGGTATTGCGATGTTTGGTCGGGATGACATGATGACAATAAATAATATCTCCAATCTTTCACAGGAACTCCACTGCGAAATCAGTGGCATGATCATCGGAAGGATTGATACACAGTGTCTTGACTGTTTATAGATCACCAAATGGTGACTTGGAAACTTTCTTAGAGATACTCTCATGTGCCCTAGGTAAACTTGATTCCAATATCAGAATCATTGTGACGGGAGACTTTAATGTTCATTTTTCCACCAATAATAAAAGGGTTACAGATCTTTGCAATAAGTTCTTGTCATCTGATCTGTCACGGACAGTCAATTTTGCTACCCGGCAAGCAGTCTGTCTTGACAAAGTGTTTACCAACTTTGTTGCAGGTTTTCAGATACGGCACTGTGACTTTGCATCGTTTTCAGACTATGATAGTAAAGTGATTCAATTTGAGACGAAGCCTATGTGCATTAAGTCAAAAATAGTGTACAGACCCATAACCGACTCCGGCCTTTTGCAGCTTTATAACATGATTGAGTCTTATGATTGGGAATTTGTGTCAGATCAATTCATTGGTCCTGAGAGGAGGTTCGAAATTTTCATGGAGACTATTCAAGGGTCGGTGGACAGGGTGTTTCCATTGAAGACGAGGCTTGGTTCATATGGAGGGCCACGCAGAACAACTATCAATTGGTTCAATGATAATCTCCGTAACATGCGTGATAGGTTGGAAACTCTTGTCGCCATCAATAAAGCCAACCCACACCTTATCACAAGGGACATGATCAGAGATTATAGGTGATGTTATCGCAACTCAAACCTCCAATACTCTGACGGCAGACTCTCTAAATGATTTCTTTGTTGGTACTGCCGAGGAGGTGATCTCAACCCTCCCTGCCAGATCGGAGTGTTTCTCTGAATTTTTATTGCAGCCTCCTACAAGAGACCTGACCTTTACATTCAATTCTGTAAGCTATAATACTGTAAGAAGTATAATTGATCAAACAAAAAACTCAAAAAGTAAAGATAGCTTTGACATAAATGTTAAAATTGTTAAGTCATTGAAGAATGTAATCATTTACCCTCTAACCAAGATCATGAACTCGTGTGTCACAGCTAACATATTTCCATCCATTTTAAAGACTGCGAAGATCATCCCAATTTATAAGGGTAAGGGCTCTAGGAACGAACCAACATACTATAGACCCATATCCATATTGCCTATATTCTCCAGATTGTTTGAAAAAGTACTTAATCAACAAATCAAAGAATACCTTGAGTCCAACAATTTGTTTTTTCAAAACCAGTTTGGCTTTCGTGTTGGTAGGTCTACTACTCTTGCTACAGACACTTTCACCACTCATGTCCTAGAGGGGTTTGAGAGGGGTTGTGATACTTTTGCTTCATTTTTTGACCTAACAAAAGCGTTTGATTGTGTCTCCCATTCTATTCTATTACAAAAGCTTAAGTTTTACAATTTCCACGCTGATAGCATTAGACTGCTTGAGACATATCTTGATGGTAGAGCCCAATATGTATTTTTCAATGGTCATCAATCAAAAACAAAACAGGTAAGACATGGTGTTCCTCAGGGTTCAGTCCTGGGACCTACCCTTTTTCTTGTTTATGTGAATGATCTTGTCAATGCTGTGCCAGATGTACGGTTGCTTCTCTTTGCTGATGGCACAACTATCTACTTCACATATATGCGCACCCTACAGATTGATGGTATTGTCTCTGGCATATATAATAGAGTGGAATTTTGGTTTGTGGCTAACAGGTTATCTCTCAACAGTGCTAAGACTCAGACCATGAACTTTTCCCTGTCACACAGAGCCCCTAAGCCTGTAGAGCCTCTTGTCACTTTTCTCGGAGTCTGTCTTGATCCAGGTTTGGTCTGGGCTGAGCATGTAAACAAGTTGTGTGGTAAGCTTTCTGGTGTTATTTTCCTGATCAGAAATCTCTCGGGATGTGTTTCTGCAAATACATTGCTTCAGTCATATCATGGTTGCTTTGCTTCTCGACTTTCTTATGCACTTTTGGTGTGGGGGCACTCTTCACATGCTGACTTGGTGTTTGGACTGCAGCGTAGGTGTGTGAGAATAATTGCAGGGCTCCAGTATCAGGAATGTTGCAGACAGAGCTTTGTGCAGTTGCACATCATGACTGTACCCTCTCTCTATATTTTTCAGTGCCTACGTTACATTAGATCGAACATGAATCAATATCAATTCCACAGCAATGTACACAATCATCTGACCAGACATCGTGGCAATATTGTGCGTGGGTTTCGTCGACTCTCGAGGACCAGGGATGGTACTGGGTATCTGGGCCTGAACTTCTTTAATTCTCTGCCAGCTAGTGTTCGTTTACTGGAAGTGAAAGTTTTCAGATCACGAATAAAAAGTTTTCTTTTATCAAGGGCATTCTACTCCTTCCAGGAATACTTTAGCTCAGATCTTGGTGAAGTATAGATGTTTTTAATTTTTATTATTGTAATGTTGTTTTATTGACAGTTCTTTAACTTTTTAAATTCAATTGTTTAAGATGCAATGTAGTAATTGTAAGTTTATATGTAGTGTAGTGTTTTATATATTTTTTTACATGACTTGTGTGATACTATTTTGTAATTAACATTAATAAATTGATTGATTGATTGATTGAGTACAATTAAATTGACAGTTGAGACCTAACCTTATCAGATTCTTGGTGCAATTTCATTAGATTTTAAAATTTTCTTACATCCCATTTCGCTTCTCGTACTTAGACAAAATTTTGATGTCAAGAAAGAGGAAATACGTAACATTTCTTTAAAATACAGAGAAGTTTTAGCTATGAAATATGATTCTAGTGGTGTTCGCACAAAATAACAATAATATGTAAATAATAAATGAGATCTGTGTCTTTCTTTGCAAGTATACGTCCTTGCATAATTTTCTCTATCTAACTAGTTTCGTATAATTGTATGAGAGTGAAATAGGATAAATGTTTAGAGTCAGTTTTGAGACAAATAATACAAATCTCAATTTGAAACGAGAAACGATTTTGAATATTTGAAACTATAGTTCCAATAATATTAACACTGAGGAAAATCTAGTAAAAGTTTAAATCTAAATGGACAATTAAGTCAAATTACTAAATTTGTACTTGCAAATAACTTGCGGATCTACAGGGTGCTACAAATTCGAGTGCATGCATGGGGATCTCTGGAACAGTAAGAGATACGAAGTCGGTTAAATTAAGGCAAAGTTGCGCAATTTGATGCCCAACAAGATGCAGTTTTGAAATTTGAAAAATTCCGAATAGTTCCGGAGATATTCGTAAAAAACCGAAAAGCAGCTATTTTATTTTTATATTTTCCTGACTTTATTTGAAGAGATAATATAAAATAAATTTAACATTATCATTGTCACTTTTTTCCCTTTATAAAATGGCAGTACTAAATTTTAAATCTGACGTTTCGTGTCCGAGCCCCCATATCAACTTCATTTTTTTAAATACGGACCTGGATTTTTTACTTCATTTTTTAGAAGCCTTTGGTCTCCCAAAACCAACGATGTATCACACTTATCAATATATCACCAAATCTAGATTTTATCCATAAGAGATAATGTGTTAGACAGAGACGGGGCGATCTTTTCTGACCCGATTTCACTTATGAGAATATTTGTTACCGCTATCTCCCAAAATCAACGATGTATCACACTTGTCCAATAGCGGTAACAAAAATATTCTCATAAGTGAAATCGGGTCAGAAAAGATCGCCCTGTCTAACACATTATCTCTTATGGAAAAAATCTAGATTTGTTGATATATTGATAAGTGTGATACATCGTTGGTTTTGGGAGACCAAAGGCTTCTAAAAAATGAAATAAAAAATCCAGGTCCGTATTTAAAAAAATGAAGTTGATGATAGGGGCCCGGACACGAAACGTCAGATTTAAAATTTAGCACTGCCATTTTATAAAGGAGAAAAAGTGGCAATAACAATGTTAAATCTATTTTATAGTATCTCTTCAAATAAAGTCAGGAAAAAATAAAAATAAAATAGCTTCTTTTCGGTTTTTTACGAATATCTCCGGAACTATTCGGATTTTTTCAAAAACTGCATCTTGTTGGGCATCAAATTGCGCAACTTTGCCTTAGTTTAACCGACTTCGTATCTCTTACGGTTCCCGAGATCCCCATGCATGCACTCGAATTTGTAGCACCCTGTATATGTGCCAGTATAAAATTTGGGTCTTGTGACATATAGGTATCTACGATTTCACGAATTATTTTTGTTTCACTAGGAAGGAGGTGTCCTATAGAGTAGTTTAAAATCGGAGCTCACGTTCCCTATTGACGGGTGAGACAATACAAAGAATACAAAGAAATTCCATATCCCGCCAAAATTAATTTTTGGCGCGAAATTTACATTTTGCCGAATACCTACCTGATTTAAAATCCCATTGAAAAAGTGCATAGGACCTTTTCGATAGATCTTGAAACGACGCATCTAACGGCACAAACCGATTTGAAAAATCTTTTTTCGTTACCGACAAAATTGAAAAAATATGAAAATCACGTTTGATGATTTAAAAAAAAACGAAACGTCGTACGACCAAACTGGATGCGACACATTATAGTGCCCGACGAAACGCATATTTTTCCCATTTAAACTTTACATCTAACTATTACCGTTTTCGAATTATAACCATTTTTTTGAAAAATCGAAATTTTTCCAAGGTATACTCAAAATTTCCAAAAAAATTTTTTTTTCAAAATTGGCGTTTTCATGCCGGAATCGATTAAAGGAGTCCATTTACATGTAAATAACGTAAAAATTAAATTTTAAAAAATTTTACGCGTCATCCAAAATGGCTATTTTCCTTATTTGAAAACGTTGGACACCCGTTGCGGGAAATGGGTTCCTCCTAACGAAAATCGCGTGGAATACTTTTTTTTAAGTCAAAACCGTGGCATTTACGTTTTCAGGGTCTCGTTCGATCAAAACCAAAATTCGGCCTTTTCCGGTCTCTAGCACGGAACCCGTTAGAGGTGGGTTCCCGCCGACCTCGGATTCGAACTCGGCATCGTCGAAAACCCCTCTAACCCAAATTTGAAGCTATTCTGATGTCAAAGCCCTTAGGCCCCTAAATGAGCTCCTAGGCCCCGAAAATATTTTTTTCGTGTATAGGACCGCTTGCCGACCAAAATTGACCAAAACTATGTTTTTTTCCGTCGCCGAAAATCGGCCCCTAAATGGAAATAGACTTACTATATATATTTTTGACATATGACAACTAGAACAATGATGACACATGACATGACATATGGTACGTAGAGTACGAAATTCGTAGAAGCAACACTGTATATTTCAAACTTATTGCAACAACCCCACTAGTTTCAAATATACAAACAGTATATCATATAACACAAAAAAATTAAACAAGCTTTATGAAATCTGAGCTAAGTTATGTTTCTACTTGTATAATACTTAACAAATCCATAAATTTATAATGTTTAGTAGATCCCAAAGCTTTTGTCAAAATATCCGCTGGCATTTCATTTAATTCTAGATATTCAGCTTTTATTTTACCACTTTCGATGGTTTCCCTGACAAAATGATGTCACACGTCTATGTGCTTCGAATGCTTATGAAAAACTGGATTTGACGAAAGCTTTAGTGCACTTTGGTTATCACTATACAAAATGACACTATCAAGAGAACCAACCAGCTCATACAACAAATTTCTGAGGTAAATTGCCTCTTTTGCTGCCTCTGACAAGGCCATATACTCGGCTTCTTGCCTGGACAGAGCCACCGTTTTCTGCTTAGTGCTCTCCCAAGAAATTAGAGAATCTGAAAAAGTGAAACAGAAGCCAGTATAAGACCTTCTGTCTACAATATTGTTGCCCCAATCGGCATCTACATATCCTACTAAACGATTAGAACTCTTTTCAAATCTCAGACAATAATCTTTAGTTCTTTTATCTGCCAATGTACATTTTCAAAACAGTTGTGGATTTGACTCAAGTAACTCACGCTATACGATATATCAGGTCTAAGCATTACACTCAAATACATTAGACTGCCAATCAATCGCCGATATAGCACTGAAAATGTACTTTCCTTACTTTTACTTAATTTTAAATTTTTCTCCATAGGTGTCTCCACAGTTCTACAGTCCGCCATATTAAACCTTGTTATCAATGACTCAATATACTGACTTTAATCTAAAGTAATAACTTTATTAACTCTATCGATTCAGATATAGTAATTATATAATTACCATTCCTGGCGCATTAAAAGTTTTTTTAAAATCATATAACATTTTTAATAACATTGGGCTTATTCATATAAAATTCCCTCAAAATCAACGAAAATAACCCAAAACACTAAAGCTGTGGTTAGTGACCTTCGTCTAGATTTGAGAGTTCTGGTTGAGATAAGACCATGAAAATTTGAGGAATCACCACATTTGAGTCAAAAAAAATGTTTCTTAAAAAAACATTTCTTAATAAATTTTTCTATATAAATAAAGAATGGATCTGCTAGCTAAACTAAACAACTGTAGTAAAATTTTACCAACTAAAAAAATAGATGAACTAGAAATTGAAAAAGAATATAAAGTCACAAATTTTAAAATTGTAAATACAAAGTTTGGTACTGGGATTGTTGTTTGTTTAGATGATTCTTTTAGTACATTTTTACCAGATCGTTTTAAATATGTTATTAAACGAAATGACTTAGAAAAATTAAATTCATCCAATTATTTATTTATATATAAAGGAAAAGTTGATAAGATGCCTAATATCGAGTTTAAACAAAATTTATAAATACTCTCCCCAGTTTTCATAATCTTTTTTTAGTTGGTTTCAAATGATTTATAAAATTATTGTTTTGAAATTGATCAAATGAGAAGATCTGGAGCAAGTCAAGAAGAAATTAAAAAAAAAATTAAAAGAATTGTCGCAAAAAACAAATGAGTTACAAGAAGTTGATTTAGAGCTGCAAAGTCTTATTCAAGAAATTACATTGTTAGACATAGCTGAGATTAATGAAAAAATTGATATGTTAAAAAATGAATCTAAAAATGAGTTGGATAATTATAAAAAAGAAATACAAACTATTATTACAATGAGTTTAAAACATTACGATGAGAGATTAAAAAATTTGGAATTAGGTGTCATAATATTAATTAAAAAAGTATTCTTTAACGTGTCTGGTATTTCTGGTTATTATTATTTACCTTTATCTTTATTATCACTTGTATCTGCGGTAATAGAAGTAGCGGAAAAATCTTTTAAACAAAACGAAAGAATTGTAGAATACAGATTAACTTATAAAATTTTATAATAATATGTTAAATCTTTTTAAAGCAAATCAAATTACAAATGAGGAAATTCGTTTAAGAGAAAATAATTTTATGGAGAATATTCAATTTTTTCCCAAGGAAAAGTATATAAAGCAAATTAAATCAAATGGTTATAGTTTTATCTCTAATAAATGAATAAAAAATATTCAGTCACTCCATTTAAATGTGAAGATAAACAATCTAATTCATTATTTCCATTACCTCTAAGATGTTTACTTCTTGGAAAATCAGGATCAGGAAAAACAACAATATTTTGGAATATGATAACAAAATATTGGATACCTTATGAAAATTTATATATTTTTACTAAATCCATAGATCAACCAATTTATAATAATTTACAAGAAATTTTTAAAGATTTGAATGACATATAATCTTATTTTTTTGATAAATGTGATGACATAATTTCTGTAGAGGAATGTAAGCCAAGTTTAGTAGTTTTTGATGATTGTGTTTTAGAAAAGCAATCGACCATTAAAGAATATTTTGTTAGATCAAGACCAAAAAATATTTCTTGTATTTACCTTAGTCAATGTTATAGTTTGGTTGATTTACAAGTCGTACGAACAAACCTAAATCTTTTAATTATGTTTGAGCAAAGCTCTCATTATGTTAAAAAAATATGGGAGGATCTTATTGGGAGCGATAAAACACTAGAAGAGTTTAAAGATTTTTGTCATAAATGTTGCAAGCATAAACATGGATTTGTATCGATTGATTTAAAAGATGGACGTTATTTTAATTCATTAAAGGTCTAACGAATTTTAATAAAAAAATTCTAACAAATGGATGTTGTCAAAATTCGAAAGAATTTGAAAAAAAAATATCCTAATAAATGGCTGTTATCAAAATTCGAAAGAATTTGAAAAAATAAATTTTTCAGATCAAAAAATTCCTGATAATGATTCGGAAAAAATAGTTGAAAAAGATGTTGTTGAAAATAAGGACTCACAAAAAAGAGAATGGACTAATGAGGAACTACAAAAATTAAAAAAGATTAAAAAAGAGATGCATATTAAATTTAAATAATCAATGATGAATGAAATTTCAGGTGAAGAAGATAGACAAAAAGAATTTAAACCAATTACAAATGCATTAAAAAAAGTTGAATCAGCAGTTAAAGAAGGTCAAGAAAAAATTGATCAAGATATTAAAACATTGATTCCTTATTCAGTAATAAATA
Source organism: Pissodes strobi (assembly GCA_016904865.1). Classification (NCBI taxonomy): domain Eukaryota; kingdom Metazoa; phylum Arthropoda; class Insecta; order Coleoptera; family Curculionidae; genus Pissodes; species Pissodes strobi. The sequence continues at coordinate 23,065 of MU184753.1, forward strand.
AAATAGATAATTTACCTTTAAAAACTATTAATCAATCTCAAGAAACAGGAACTCAAACTCCTCCTGTTGTTAGTTTTGGAGAGATAGCTTCTGAATTTTTACATAGACAATTTGAAAAATCTTTTGGTATATACTATGACAAAAATAAAAAAAAGTTACAAGATAGGAAAAGAAAATATAAAAATTAAAGATAATGATATATTCATAAATGGTAAATGGATAACTGGAACAAGAGGTTTATGGGATTTAATAACTTCTCCGAGTTCAATCCCCCCTTCAAAAAATAATTATACAGATGAAGATTTAAAAACTTATTGGAATATTTTACTTGAAACTGAAGCAATTTATCAAAATAATGATAAAAGTAAAGCAAAACCAAAATCAAGTTCTGGATTAAAATATCAAGTTTCAATAAAACCATTATGGAATAAAATTAAATTTAGACCAAGATCTTCTTCTGTTGGTACAATCAATCGAAGAATTTCTGAAATTCAAAGTGAAGATACTCCAGAAAGATCTTTAGATTGGGATCATGGTTATGTTGATCCATATTCACCACATTTTACACCAAAAAAAGGAGAGGGAATAAAAAAATATACAGAAAATCCTATAGAACTTAAATACATTGAGAATTTAAACGAGTTATTAAAAAGATTATATTTTATTGCTGCTGAAGAACAAGCAGGCAATAATAATTTTTATAATGAAAAGTTAGGAATATTACATTTCTTTACAAGAGAATTAGAAAAACTTTTAGATTCTAAAAATGAAACAGAAATTTTAATGTCTTTTGTGTCTAGATTACCAAAAAGAGTTGTTGGTTCTGGATTAATAAATGATTTTATAAATAAATTACCATTTGAAATGCATATACCAGGTTATAATTATTTAGGCCCTGGAACAAAATTAGATGAAAGATTAGCGAGAGGAGATAAACCAATAAATAAATTAGATGAAGCTGCTAAAGAACATGATATATTTTATAAAGATCATAAAGATACAAAAACTAGACATAAAGCGGATGAACTTTTAGAAAATAAAGCATGGAATAGAGTTTTATCAAATGATGCTAATTTGGGAGAAAAAACAACTGCTTGGTTAACTACAAATGCAATGAAATTAAAAAGACATTTAGAAATGGGTTTACAATAAATTTTTATATATTAAATGAAGTATAAAATTAATCTTTGAGAAAATCATAAAGATATAAAAAGAAAGTACCAGTTATTATTCAATTAAAATCAGATCAGTTCTCAAATGGGAATGATAAAATTCTATTAACTCAAAGACAAAGTAATTTAATTGAAAAATGTAAAAAAGATAATAAAGGTTGTAGAATTACTTTAACACATGATCAACTGAAAAAAAACATTCTGGTGGATTTTTACCTTTGATTTTTGCTGGATTTGGTGCTTTGGGAGCTTTAGTTTCTGGTGCAAGTGCGATAACAAATGCAGTTATTAACAAAAAAGCAAAAGATAAATAATTAGAAGAACAAAATAGACATAGTAAAGTTATGGAAGGAAAAGGATTAAAAAAAAGAAAAAATAGTTCCATTAACTAATTTTGATATTAAAAATTTGGTAAAAATATTAATCATTTTAGGGGATGTTTTATGAAAGATGAGTTACCTAAAAACCCTAATAATAATGAATCTGGGGTACTAAATTTGGAAAATTCTTACCAAATGGCTCTCATTGGGTTTGTTGGTTTAAAGAGGGAGATTTTAAATTTTCTTTGATTCTTATGGAGATGCTAATCCACCTAAAGAGCTTGTAAAATATTTGGGAAAAGATAATCTTTACTATAATGAAAATAGCGTTCAAAATTATAATGACCCACCTGTGTGCGGTCATTTGTGTTTAAAATTTTTTAAAAATATGAATAAACTTGAGAAAAAAAACTAAATAAAATAATTGAAAAATGAAAAATGTAATTAATTTTTTTCTAAATAAATGGAAAGTGTTTTTGAGAAATATTCAAACTCCATTGTGAGATCCGAGTATCATAATTATTTACCACTTTCCAAGTTAAATCTTAATAATGTTAATAAAAAAACAACTTTCAAAATTGATGAAGGAGATGGATTTTTAAACGTTAGAAACGCAAAGTATGATATTTATGGAAAATATTTACATGAAAATGGGTCAAATTATGGAGTTAACTCTAACGTCAAACTAATTGATAATTTTGTGACTCATTTGTTTACACATATTGAAATTAAAAACCATAATAAACTTTTGGATGTAAACAGAATATTCTGGTCAAGCAAGTACTGTAAAAGGTACTGTTAGTTTTGCTTTTGATAATAACGGACCCACAAATAGTTTTAATCTAGATTCACAGGAGGTGGACATTTTCAAGCTGTAGGAAGTTTATCTAATTTTGGACTGGGATTTTTTAAAGATATTAAAGCTCCAATTTATAAAGGTGGTTTTGAAATTTCTTTTTCAAGAAATAATGATCACGATGCTCTATTCAGGTGGGCAAAGAGAAAAGTAGATGGTACTCAAGATGAATCAACCAGACCTGGAAATGGTAAAATAGAAATTGAAGATTTTAAAATTAGAATCCCAATAATTGAATATGATGATATCAGTAAAGTTCAACTAATTAATGAACTAAAAACTCTATCTCAACAAAACCAATATAATTTTATTTTTAAATCTTGGCAATGTATCCAACAAAAAAAATATATAAGGCAAAACTTTAAACTTGGATATTACAAATAATTATCGAAATATTAGAAATCCTTTAGATTGGAAATAGATTGGATAATCAAGATAAAGAAACAAGTGTATTTGATCATAGTAATGTTAGAAATGTATGGTTTGAAATTAATGGAAAAAGATACCCAGAAGAATTGGAAAATTTGGATTGGGATAATGAAAAATCTATAGTTGCTTATGATATGTATATGAATTATAAAAGAGTTTTTTATAACACACATTTGTTGTTACCTTTAATCTATTTGAATCCAGAACAGTTTAAAAATGCAAGGCCTATTTATGTAATCGATCTATCCAGGCAACCAGAAAATGTCTCAGAGTCTAGAAATAATATCATTTTACACGTTGATTTTGATAAAAATATTGACCCACCTAGTGGAAATAATGAAGGTACAATTGCTTATATTTGTATGGTTTCAGTTTCTGATTTTTCATATGATATTATAAATAACACAATAAAAGAAAATTATTTAAAAATCTTATTTGTCCGGACTATTATTGATTTTATTCTTAAATTGTTTTAAACATACAAGTAAATCCATCTATAAAAACTTACTAAAACGTGTCATTTATCGTTCATGTTTCCTGTTGCTCGAGTACAGGATGTTATAATGATAAACAAATGATGGCACTACAAACAATTTATCTTACCGATATATTCCGACATTATTTAGCTTCAAATACAAGCTTTAAATTTATTTTAATTTGTAATAGGTTGGGAGACTACTTTAGAGAAGTACGATTTTGTTCGAGTGGCCATAGAACTTAATTGTACCTCTATTGTTGATCCTGATTTTACGACGTCATATTATCAAAATATTCCGCAGTTTCTGCCTACTTTTCAACACTTGTAACGAGATCGAATTAATATTACTAGTTATTGAATAACTAGCATTTATGCGAAAGTCTCAGTAACATACAGTAATGTGAAGCTGGGTTACCAGAAATCTCTTCTCTATAAACGAAAATAGCAGATGTTAAGTGGTAAACGTTACAAGAAAAGTAGGTTTAGAGACGACAAAAGGAATGTTTATGAATTTTAGCTCAATTTTATTAAATTTTATACGATTTAAAAAAAATGGACTGCGCTTTTCCGGAGACTCAAATGTGATGATTCCTCAAATTTTCATGGTTTTATCTCAACCAGAACTGTATAAACTACTCTAAATCTAGACGAAGGTCACTAACCAAAGCTTTAGTGTTTTGGGTTATTTTCGTTGATTTTGAGGCAATTTTATATGAATTTGATATGAATTTTAGCTCAATGTTATTAAAATGTTATATGATTTAAAAAAAAACTTTTAATGCCCCAGGAATGGTAATTATATAACTACTAGATATTCATCCCTAAAATTTGTTTACCTTCTCCTAAGTCTTTTAACTGAAATTTTTTACTTAATTCTCCCTTTAAATTTCTCGTTTCTGCTTCATCATTAGAAAAAATGAAAAAATCATCGACATACAAAGCAATTACTGTCATTAAGTCATTTCTGTTTTTCATAAAAACACAGTACGGTGTCCAAAGGCGCGACTGCGGCCGCCGCGACCGGCCGCGGCGGCTGGCCGCTCCTCTGTTAATCTGGTGATTGCGTTGTACTGGTGTCCAAGAAGCCGCAGCCGCAGGCGGCTGCATTTGAATCGCGGCGGAACTGCTCATTTAACGCCTTTTCTGACTCGCAATTAGAATTAACTCGTCTTGCTTCTCTTCTTCTAGTAAGCACTGAACAATTGCATTATTGTTTATAACACACGCTTGCACTTTTGCCTCCACCATATTTGAAATTTTTATCGCAACTGCAGACGGACAAATTCCAGCCGCGGCGACTGGTCGTGTCTTGAACACCATCTGGACCCCGGCGTCTATAGGCAGCCGCTAAACGCCGTGATCAGCCGCCGCTCTCAGCCGCAGCTTGGACACCGTACCTTTAAGCTTTAAAGCTTTGTTTTCACAACTCCGATTTATAAAGCCCTCTGGTTGCCTCATATAAACATTTTTTGCATGGAATACAAAGGTTTTTTCATTTAGTACATTTCGTACATGCACACAGCCTTCACTCTTCATTCATATAAACAGTCTCCTCTAATTCACCATGCAAAAAGGCTGTGGTGACATCTAAATGAGAAATATTAAGACCTCTATTAACACTTAATGCTATCAAAAGACGTAGTGTGGAATGTCTCACAACAGGTGAGAATGTTTCATGAAAATCTACTCCCTCCTTCTGGGTGAAGCCCTTAGCTACTAGTCTAGCACGATAGGTCTTATTACTATCCTTATCTAGCTTAATTTTATACACCCACTTACATTGAACTATCGCACTGTTTTCTGGCGCATCCACCATTTCCCAAGTCTCATTTTGCACTAAACACTTGTACTCATGCTGCACGGCCTCCTCCCAATGACTGCAGTCTGGTCTTGACAATGCCTCCGTCACTCTCACAGGACTCTTCTCAAGAAAACAGTCTTCATCTTGACAAACAGTACTCATATATGATACATAATCAGTGAACTGCTTTTCACGCCTTGGTCTTTGAGATCTTCTTACAGTTTCTGGATCAGCGACGGTTATCTCTACCTCATCTGGTTCATAGTCGCAGACTCTGCATGAGACGGGGACTGTTCTTGTACGGAGTGTGAAGATAGGCTCTCGAATGAACCATCCAAGCTACTCTCACTTTCATGCGAAGGTTTGTCACTAAGCTGCTGTACATTTGGCTTACTCTCCCCCACTCGAACTGGCCCCTCTTCTGTCACTTCATGGCTAATATCCTTCTTGTTGGTTTTCAGATTTTCATGTATAATGACATCTCTACTTGTTGTCACATCATCAGTGTCTGGGTTGTAGATTCTATAACCCTTGATATGATCTGAGAAACCAACTAAAATATGTTTGTTAGTCTTTTTGTCAAATTTTAAGCCCTTCTCCTTAGGAACATGAACCATAACTGTACTTCCGAACACACGCAACCTTGAAACATCAGGTGTTTTACCAGTCCACTACTCGAAAGGTGTTTTTTCCTTAAGGCCACTGGCAATACATCTGTTTTGTAAATAATTGGAATTATTGATAGCCTCCGTCCAAAACCTTTTGTGCAGGCTTGCGTCAAAAAGTAGACATCTCGCTTTCTCAACCAGTGTACGGTTGTGTCTTTCTGAAAGACCATTTTGTTCAGGCGTGTATGCATTAGTCATCAGATGCACAATACCTTCTGCCTTAAAAAAAAACTAGCAAATTTATTACTACAGAACTCACCGCCTTGGTTACTGCGAAAAACGTTGATGCTTCTGCCTTGTTGCTTCTCTTCTCTTCACTTTTTGCCTTTAAAAAGTATACAAAAGACATTCTCGAAAAATCGTCAACAAGGAGTAAAAAATATCTTGAGCCACCAATTGAGGTTTGCTCCATGGGTTCACAGACATCTCCATGAATGACCTCAAGCACCCGGTTACTTCGTGTACCTGTAGTTGGGAAAGGCAACCTCACTTGTTTGCCCTCGCAACACACTACACAGTTCGACTTGTCGATCCTAGCAATTCCCTTCAATTCCAAGCCACTTACACGATGCTTCATTTTATTCAGGTCTTGACTATTTATGTGCGCAAACCTCCTATGCCAAAGCTCAGTATCATCACAAATCGCAAGCATGCATTTTTCTGCTTTTAAGTTTAACTTGTATACTCTGCCAACTAAATTAGCGGTAGCTATCAACTTGTTGTCTTACTGTATACTGAACAACCATCTTGGTTAAATGATACACGATTTCCTCTTGAAATGAGCTCGCTCACCGACAATAAGTTTGTTGTGAGATTGGGCACACACAACACATCATGAAGAGTTATATTAATGTGCTTTTCATTTACACTACTAATAATGTCCACAACACTTAACTACCAGTTTTTCATGCGGTAATTTCCCCTATATTTGGCTTTTTAATATTATAAAATTGACTTTCATTGGGCGACATATGTTTGCTGGCACCAGAATCGAGATAAAAATCACTCTTGGAATAGCTGCCGCTTAAAAATGATGCACTAAAAGCATATTTTTCATCATTTTTTGACATATAACGCCCTGTTTGTTTACATCGGTAACATGTAACCTTAATTTTATCCCGCTTGTCAGTGACGTATGGGTTGACATTCCCCTTTCGACCACCACCTACACCGCCACCTCTTAATTAATTCCTAAGATTACCAGCACTTGCTGCAAAAGCACCAGTTTTATTGCTGCCACTAGATCCATCAACCTGCATGTCAAGCAGTTTGCTCTTGATTGAATCCGTCGTGATGGCGATCCCCGAATGCTCGATTGCCATCAACATGGGGGTGTACTTGTTCGAAAGACCTGCTAAAAGAAGGGAACCTACCCATTCTTCACTTTTATCAAACTTGGTTTTCCTCAACTTTTGCGATGTTTCTATCACTTGGTTGACGTACATCTCCATACTTTCACAGTTGTTCAGCCTCAATGAGATCAAATTTCGCAATAGCCCGATCGTTCTAGGGAATCCTACATCCTCATTAGGATTCTTGATCTTTTCCCAGGCTTCCTTGCATGTGGTTGCATCTTTTACATGCACATACAAAGAGGGGTCCAATGTTAACACGAATTTGGCTTTAGCTTTTGCCAGAAGAACACTGTCCGTCTCGGAGCCATCCATACACTTAGAAAGTCCTTCGAGTACAAAGACGTTCTCAACCGCAAAGCACCACTCGTCATAATTTTCCCGCCCTACCAACTTGGGAACACTGTTGAGATAGTTCACAGCCATTTTGTTTTCTGCACACACGAAACTGAGTACAACATTAAACTTATTGCAACATTTTCAATAATGTTTCTTATATTTCTAGACGATTCTCCATCATTCCAACTGTATTCGGAATTTCACAATTTATTTCATTCATTTTCATAACATCTACTTGAACTGTAATAGTTATTTACAATACACGTTAACTGTGTTTTTTTTATTCTCATTTTCATATAAAGTCCTATGAAAAAGAACCTTTCTTTCTTCCTGGATATGCAGCACAAACGTATTTGAAACTTACTGATATATGTAATTATATTATCTGCAGAATTTAACTCTAGTATCAAATTTAATCTATACTAAGACATGCACTGCATGCTTTTTAAAAATAAAAACAGACTTCTTTTATCAGAACGTTAACCTTCGTGTTTGTGTTATTGATTTATATTAGCCACAGTTTGGCGACATTATGGGAGATATTACACCATAGTGAATTTGTTGCGTGTTTAAGTTAATTTCAGATATTGCGCTTAACACGAATGAGCATGCATTGGCACGAGAAAGGGCGAGCGTACGGAATATTTCGTGTTCGCATATGATCATAGCTCAGCGAATTATGTTTACTATCGTTGAAGTTGTACGTACGGATAATGTTGATTTAATTTTCCATCTAATAGGGATACAATAGCAGTAGAGGCACATATAAGCATTACTTGCCATATAATGCATTTACGCTGGTTCTCCAAAAGAAGGATCTAAACATGTGGGAAAATGGGCATAGTAATTGTTCAACTGCGGCAGCTTTGATGTGCGTGTTCAGCGAGCTCTATAAAGAAATCGTAGCTTTTTGCCAGGTTGCTTGCTAACGGTTGGCGTAATCTCTCCCCGCCGTGTCAGAGTTCGCCTGACAATATCCTGCTAGTTTTCGTGCAGGGAAGGAGGCACACCGTTGACGTGCCGCCGCGGAGAGTGAACCTTCTTCTCGTATAGTTAAAAATGTTCGGTGGTAGAGTTTATACCATTCTCTTATAAATTATTCTCTATAAAAATTAACATTATATGGTTTCTGTAAATTTAAAAATATTAAACTATTTCGGAAACATCCCTTTTTAATGCTATATTGAAGCCACTTAAAATAGCGAGAATAAATAACTAGTAAGATATACGCATTGCCGACCATATTTGTGACGAGAATTTTTATTAGATCGATATTTCGCTTCAATGCTTTAACGAAACAGCATCCGCCCGACCGACGGCGACGACCTGTTTATTTATCTCACAGTGTTTTAAACATCCACGATGCTCCAATATTTATAGTCAAATATTAGAAGTGTGATCTCTATATAATACGGAGGAAAATGTACACTTTTTCAGATTGTTGATTGAATATCAACAATAATCTAATCTAAAAAACATAATTAATTATTTTCATAAATAAAAACTAACATTAATATTTGGTGAATATACCTAGATCAGGAATAAGAGAATAAACAGACAGGACTACTTAAAATAAACGGAGTTATTTTAATAGATATTCAAACTGACATAATTAATTCCTCAAATTTGAAATTAATTATATTGTGCCAAAATCTATATATTTTTTAACGACTTTAATTATTTCAATTATTTCAATGAACATTTTTTATTTAAAATAAATTATATTTCCTCCACAAAACCTTGCCATTAGCTTGCGTTATTTTAATTATCAACAAACCTGTTACGGAATTTATGTAATAATTATGATTTATTTTCATCGCTGGAAAATTTAAACAAATATTAATAAACATGATGGAATGAAATAAATTAGGATCTTGAATTCAATAAGTTTTTGGCCAATATATTGTTAATAAGTTGATTTACATTTAGATAAATAAACTGATGATATTCAAAAAATGCCAAAATATCTCATTAAAAATATCAGTTATAACTATAGCTGAGTAGGTTTAAACATTTCTTAAAAAACTCTTTTTCCATTTTATTTAAATCTTAATATGATTGATTTAACTAGCTTGATAGTAAATAGTTAATAATAATTTGATAATTTTAGAAGCTTACATATAAAATTAAGCAATTCAGTGACAAACATTTGCACATAATAAATTAACTGAGAAAAATATTATGTCATTAGCTTGAAATATGGTTTTACTTCACAAATCAAATAGAGTAAAATTATTAAGAATTATCTTTAGATTTATTATTTGACAACTCGTAGCCTACATCAGTGTGATAACGCATGTCATGATAATATTTAAAAATATTATTAAACGGTGTTATATTCGAATGTATCCAGATATTAATCGCTAGAAAGAACATTAAGCAAACAAACAACTAAAATGTTAAACCAAATTGAATTATGAAAATTGTTAAAACCCCAAAGCCGAAATCAGCAGCAAGAAAATGGAGTAAAAATTGTGATTGATAAAAGTCACTTCCAGGGCATCTGTTTCCCACTAATTACAACCTACAACTATTCAAGAACCGCACACTTCGCACACACACCGCTCGTCGAGCGCCATAGGGTCTCCTTTAGTGTGTGTGCCACTACAATAAAAAAAAGTGATTAAACGGTTTTATATTCGCAGATATAAATCATAACTGTTGGTTTTTAAAGATATTCTAAATACAAACAAAATATTCTTTTCATACTCCTACACTTTTATTGATTTAATATGCATTTACTACCAGTACTTTAATGAGATTTATTAAGTTCAAGGTTGAACTTGGTTGGCACAGGGTAGATAGATAGATAGATACACATTTTATTAATTCCAATATGAAAAATTACATACAGTATCCCTTAAAGGGCGTGGAACCATGTCAAATACAATAATAATTACTTGCCATATTCAGCTCCTACCTAATGTCTTTCTTTCTTCATCATTGAAAAATTCACTTAGTTTGTAAAAAGCTTTAACCAAAAAATACTTTTTTATAACTTTCTTAAGCTCATTTCTTCGAAGGACGCGAATTGATTCAGGAAAAGAATTGAATATTTTTATCACAGAGTATTTAACGTTTTTCTGTATATAAGAAAAGTTACACTTTTTACAGCACAAGTTATTTTTATTTTTGGTATAATGATCATGTCCTTCGTCACAATCTAAAAATAAATCCATATTATCCTTTACGAACATGACTGCGTCCAGAATGTAAAGACTTATTAATGTTAATATTTTTTTGTCAATAAAAACAATTTTACAACTTTCAGTATATTTCATTCCATAAATATTTCTAATACAACGCTTCTGCAGCACCATGACACGATCTACATCTGAGGAATTTCCCCATAGTACCAATCCATATCTCAGCCTCGACTGAATGTAGGCATGGTATGCAGTGGTAGCAGCATCCACACTCACACTATTAGATATGATGCGAAGAGCATAGGTAAACCTGGCAACGCCCAGAGCAACTTCAATAATGTGTGCCCTCCAGTCCAATCTACGATCCATGTGTACGCCCAATAGCAAAACTGCGTTAGACGACACCACTTCACTTCCATTATAGGAGACGCTAATTTCGTTGTTTACTCTATTGCCAAAATAAACTATTTGAGTTTTAGATAAATTTAATAATAAGTCATTTTCTGTAAAATACTCATTAAGATATTGCATTGTATTCGTGACTTTTGTGAGCAGAAGATCCTCACTTGTTTCACTAAAAATTAAAGTGGTGTCGTCCGCATACAGCACCATATGCTCAGGCGACACTTCAGGCAATTCATTGGTGTAAATGATATATAAGAGGGGTCCAAGGACAGAGCCCTGAGGAACGCCCTTCTCTAATAAAATTCTGTCTGATTTCAGCAAATTGCCAAACTTGTCACACTCAACCACCTGCTGAGATCTTCCCGTTAAATATGATTTAATTAATTTTAAAGCCATCCCTCTAATTCCACATAAGTTCAATTTTCCACATAAAATATTATGATTTACACTGTCAAATGCCTTCGAAAGGTCAAGGCACAGGGCAGCAGTTTGATATCTATTATTTAAAGAGTCTAGTACTTTTTCTAAGGCTTGATAAACTGCACGAACTGTGCTCTTAGCCTTTCGAAAGCCATTCTTCTTATCTGACAGTATAGAATTATTCTCTAGGAATGTAATGAATCGACTATAAATAATCTTTTCAAAAATCTTATTTACATTTGATAATGACGAGATGGGTCTGTAATTCCTTTCTTGGTCTTTCTCATCCTTTTTATGAATGGCTTTAACATAAGCATTCTTCAGCAAACTTGGAAAGTTACCTGTAGCAAAGCATAAATTTATGATATGCGAAATTGGTTCTGAAATTATATTTGAGACAGTTTTCAACAATACAACAGGGATTTCATCCTCACCAACAGATTTTTTGTTTGTAAGCCTACTTATTGTTAGTTTAACCTCATATGGTGTGACAGGCAAAAGGAAAATTGTATTGTTGACACTTGTATTAAAGTATTTATTCCAATTTTTACCAGAAAGAGAAGGACATGCTGTCACAAAGTAAGTGTTTAATTTATTTAAGATCAGGTTCTCATTGTTATATTTATTTGAAAAATTTGTAAAAACGCTAGAGGTAGTTTTTTGCTGAGATGTGATTTCTTTTACTATACTCCAAGTAGCCTTTGTTTTATTTTCAGAATTTTCTATCACAGAGTGATGGTGTAACTGCTTAGCTTTTTTGATAACTTTTTTTAAAATCTGACAATACTTCTTAAAATACGTGTTAGTTATTTGACCTCTAAGTTGTTTAAAAAATAAAATTCTTTTTTTCCTACATGAAATTTTGATACCCCTTGTAATCCAACTCCTTTTTGTTTGTTTAGTTTTTTTCATAACAAATATCTTCTTTAGCAGATCAGTGATAGTGTTCGAAAAGAGTTGATATGCCATGTCAACATCCCGGCTATTATAAAGTTGTAGCCAACTGACCCGAGTCAATTCTTCCTTATAATGATATAGTTTATTCTTTGAGTAGACCCTCTGTATTCTATAACTAGTTTTTCCAAATTTACATCTGATATCGCTAAGACCTGTGAATGGTGGTCAGATAGTGCCGTATTTAAAACATAGCCCCTACATAAATCTACTTCTAGGTTACTGAAGATGTTATCTATGAGCGTAGATGTATTCTGAGTCGCTCGTGTGGGCTCAGATATAAAAGGAGATAAGTTAAATGAATACATCAAGTCCAATAGCACATTTGTATGATCATTTTGTTCAAATAGATTCACATTAAAGTCACCTCCTATCACAACTGTATATGATAGATAATTAGCATATATACAATTTAATACATTCTCTAAACTTTCGATACATGAGTCAAAGCATCCTAAACCTCGTCTATAAATACATACTATAATCAATTTATTGCTTTTACTCACAACACAGGCATATTCCACAATACCCTCAATACTCTTCTCGGAAATCCAATTTACCTCACAAAAGTCCTGAGTATCAGCACAGAATATACATGCTCCTCCCTGCTTGATTGTTTTTCTGACAAAGCATGAGACCAGTGAATATCCATCAATTTTTATAAAAGTAGATTCCATCTCGCCCAACCAATGCTCAGTGATCATAGCCAGCGGCGGATCTAGGGACGCGTGGACCCCAGGGCAAAAGATATTTATGGGCCTCTACCCCTTGTATATTTTAAAGCTAAGTTGAGGCATCGTGGGGCCCTTCTGAAGCTTGGGCCCCAGGGCGGCGCACCGAACTGCCCGGTGATATGTCCGCCACTGATCATAGCAATATGTGGCTTGTTTACTAGAGTCTCAAACAGGGCCTCGATGTCAGAGATTTTATTGCGCAAGCACTGAATGCTTTGGTGCATAATGTACAACACTGATGTGTCATTTGCCGTTGCTATTTTGGTTCTATTTACATTAGTACTTGCAGAATTTAGCTGGTTACAATACTGTATCATATTACCTGGTTTATCAACTACTTTTTTTCAGTGTTGGACACTTTATATCATATGCTGTATGTTCAGTTTTAAGACCCAACTTATACCTATCATTGGCCAAACTACAATTTATACATTGCCATCTTATATTTTTACACTCTCTTGCATCATGATCTTCACTCATACATCTTCCACATGTCTTCTTTCCAGTACATTCCTTTGCAGTATGTCCCAGCTGACAGCAATTGTAGCATCTGATAATATTAACATATTCGAAGCATCTACATGAGTTATGACCAACAAAAAGTCTTGCATCGTTTTTTACCAATATATTTTGAAAGGTTAAGGCATCACATTCGATAATTGCAAGATGTGTTTTTATCATTTTTTTGATGGTAATAATTTTAACCATACTTGTTTCACTAAAAATACCCTGATTTTGAAGTTTTAAGACTTGCGCCAGCTCATCATGTTTATAATCATTTTCTATTCCGACAATTTTTATTTTTGTGTTTTTTTTACTTGGTATTGTTGTTTTAAAATTGATTCCTATGCTTTGTTCCAAATTTGACTTTAGGACATTGGCATCTCCTTCGTCCCTACATCTGATTACTATACCTCCATTTTTCGTTTCTCTCATTCCTCTTATTCCAATGCCTAATTTAATTGGATCCACATTTTCTCTAATCGCCGTTTTTGTCTCAATATTTTCACAGGGGTGAGTTGGTTTTACCACAACTATGCCCTCCTTTAGGGCATTTGCATAACTTGTATTCTCAACTTTTTCTTTGCCTCCACTCAATCTGCTATCAGCAACAGCCACCTGTTGCTTTTTCACCTCTTCAATTGAGGAGAGACAATTTTTGGTTTTTTCCACCAGATTATTAGTATTTTCCACAATTTTGTTAATGCTGCTAACTAGTTTAATATTTTGCATCACCACAGGAAGACATTCATCGCAAAACCATAATAGATTTTCACTATCTGTGATGTTCCTTGCTACATTGTCCTTAATTTTCACACAGACTGAGTGAAAAGGACGTTCACAATATCCACATTTTACATACCTGCTACAAACAACAAAGTTGTCCGAACAAATGGGACACGTATCCATATAGAAGGCTAAACGTCCGTCCGTACAGACCCGTAGCTACGGCTAAAGAAACTCATGCTGACATTTTGAGGTTAGCCGGATTAATTTATTTTTTGAATACAAATTTCCACTATTTTTGTGTAATCCCAAGATAATCCATATTTGCACAGATAGTATTTCACCATTAGAAGACTTTAAAAGATACTACTAAGCAATATTCTTTAATTAATAACAATTTTTCGCGATTTGCAGCAACAAACACCGACACGACGAACGTATGTTGTTGCCGTAACGGTAATAATTAATTAGCGGTTTAAGTAGTTCACAATAGTAACTGTGAACTCTCAATATTTATAGATTCGAAATTTGTCATAGGCATATTAGTCTTCGATATCGACCGAATATTGCTGTGATATTACATTTTTATTGAATATATTATAAACTTAAACTTTAATGAAACATTTCCTTTTGTTAATGAACCTACACTACAATAAATCAACTAAAGTATAAAAGTAGGAATGGTTTGTGCGGATAGATGTCGGCCAGAAAATAAACTGAAAATTCTAAATCAGCTTTTATTTAAGACGATCTACTAAATCAAAGAACTGACTGAAGTACATCTTTTAAAGTTATTTATTTACCCACTTTGATGGTATGTCATTTGTGAAACATTTTATAGTTACCGTTTGTCGTTTATCCTCAGCAAATGGCAATATTAAACAAATTGAAATTTAAACATACTCCCTCAAAGGATATAATATTTTAAAAGGAAATGAGAAAAGTTTCAATTTAAAGAGAGCTTTGATAATCATGTCCGATATAAATACGCTAGACGAGATTTTTGCTCATATACACACAATTTTTATATATTTGCTGCTATTATCTTAAATAAAATATGTTAATATTGAGTCTCTCTTACGTCGGCCGGAAGGCTTAGCCTAGACAAGGTGTTGATATTTTTGAACCCATTCTAACTTAAGGTATATTAATCGCATATTTTTAGTATAGTTACAATTTGGATATCCTTTAAAAATTGGGATATTTAATATCGCCCTTCCTTTTCTACATGCTGGCATAAAGATCATACGTTTACTTAATTATGATTATTTGATTTCCTTACGATCGCAATAAAATTAAAATTGATGCATCGCTATATTTATTATAGAAAAGTTTATCATGATTTCGAAACACGACTAATAACAACAAAAATATATGTTTAACTAATTAAGAACCGATCGAGACCATTAATCTCCCGCCTGCCAAACACTTATCCGGAGATATCTTGAGGGCCTCTCCAATAAATAACCAATCGTTTAAGACAAGTTGTTTTGGAGGGCGATTATCCCTAAGTCGCGCATTGTTAAGAGCTGTTTTAAAACAACTTACAAGGAAATTTATTTATCCTAACTTAAGCTGCCTGCGATTAATTTTTTTTTAAGAATCTGTTTTTGGTTTTAAATGAAAGTGAAAATAAGTTAATGGATTTCAAGTAATAATTTTATTCTAAGGAGACGAAAACAATATCGTAAATTAGTGATAGAAGGAGATAATAGGAAAGGATGGAGTGATAAAGAAAAACTCCAAATCCAGCAATGGATTGAGATAACTCTGGGATTCGGAAAAAGACAATAGTTAGATAAAACGACTAAAAAAAATTGCTTAAGAGCAGGACGAAGAAACATCGTAATATATACAATTAGGTGAAGAGAACGAAGACCAAACATTCAGACAGTCATATTCAAATATATATGTGGCGTGCATAATTATGAAATCAAAGAATTATATACAAAATAACTGCCTTTTTATCTTAGATTAGTATAATTCCCAGTAAGACGTTATTGAGAAATAACTATTGTAATTTAAAGGGCATTTAGTATATTCTTTTCGCGGATATTCCTTGAAGTTTCTTATATTGTGTTATTCCCCAATAACAGAATGTTTGCTTACTTAAATAGTGTTATTACCGAATTAAGTTACATGCTTTTGGCTGCATTTAACTTAATAAAACATAAACATACATTCAACAGTTCCAAATTAAAATATTTAGAAGATACGTTTCTATTGAAGCAATCGTGACTTTCATTAAAATGAAATTGAACTGGCATTGTTTGCCAATATTATTTGACAAACTATGAAAGTTGCACTGCGATTGAACCGCATAGGAGAGGAAGTAATAATGGCACCCTTTCCGGATATTGTTCTCGGCTCTGGAGAGTTAATCGTCATCGAGCTTCGGCCTATTTATTTAAATTTGATGACACCTGAATCAAGCAGTTTAATGTAGGTCAAATACTTAATGAATTTACACTGTACTCGATTGCTAAAACACTGTTGCGCGTAAAATTCTTTTAAATGAATTAGCAATATAATAATATATTATATACCTAGGTTGAGAAGTAAGCCATTATTTACCGAGCACTTTTATATCATGAAACGCGTAGCGCCGAAGGATATAATGTGCGAGGTTAATAATGGCCTTCTCAACCGAGGTATATATAGAATTTTTTTTACTACTAACACTGATATATTACCATATTTGATTCGATTTGATTTTTATATTTTTCAAATAGTTCGAAATATCAGGTAGCCTGGAAGTTCAGTTGTCTAACTAACAGATATCGTAACATAATCTCCTGACAGCTCCATACATACAAAGTACCTTCTTTCCATCTAAATTTTGACAAAATAGCATTATTAACAAGAATACTATGGGGAGTCATGAAAAGTGAGTCATACTGTATATAATTTTTTGGTAATTATTTAGAATACGGGTTTTCGCTATTATAAGAGATTTTTGAAAAATTCCTTTTTAACGTGTTTATATAGGTGAAATATAACAATAATCCGCCACCGCAGGCTTAGTAAAATTGTTTCTATAATTTGTTATTAACAAATAGATACTCACGGGACCGGGCGGCAAATAGGGGTGCTGGGCGGGGACACTACAATACGCATCAAACGAAAAATAGACACTGACACTGTTTCTGAGAAAGTTTTTCACATCACGCAGGGTATTGTGTATATCAGTATACAGGGTGTTTTCTAATCTCGGTAAAAAAATTAAACTGGTGAATCCTCACGTAAAATTTAAGATGAAAATGTGGTATAACATTTTTGCGAATGTCGCATGGTTTTCAAAATACAGGGTGTTGAAAAAAAAATATTTTTTTCGTGTTTTCTTTTTATTAATAAATGATGAAGCGACATTCGAATAATATTTGCACACCTTAATAGGGGGTTTGAGCACTTTATTTTGTGTTCATGCAAAACCTACTCGTTTATTTAAACAACAAAATGATGAGATTCTTGTAACGCGAACAAGAAAATAATTTTTTACTGGAAAATTGTAAAAGATAGGAGAAAAATCGAAGAAACTTAATTTGATTAAAATTAACTTTTTTATCAAATAACATAATATTTTTGAGTGTTTAACAGGCCCGTATTAATGCTTTTTGCGAAATTCTAGTAGTCATTACCCGGATCTCCGCCAATGAACTAATTGAGAAGTTCAACATGAACACAAAATAAAGTGCTCAAACCCTTTATTAAGGTGTGCAAATATTATTCGAATGTCGCTCCTCATTATTTATTAATGAAAAGAAGACACGAAACAAAATTTTTTTCCAACACCTGTATTTTAAAAACGAAGCAACATTCGGAAAAATTTTATACCACATTTTCGTCTTAAAATTACGTGAGGATTCAAAAGTTTCATTTTTTTACCGGGTGTTTCCTAACCCTATATACATAAAAATATTAAAAGCGGTTCACAAATATGAATAATTATTGTTTCCGTCATAATAATGTCACGTTACAAATAAAAAACTGTCAGAATGACACAACGCTGGTAACGGCTAACTTCAGCCCAAATGTTAATAATGTTGCCAAATTGCTTTGTCAATTTTGAAATCATTTGCATTGGTAATTGGACAATGACAATGGTAAAAAATAAATAATAAATGTAATAAAAGCAGATTTTCGCTATTATAAGAGATTTTTTTAAAACCCTTCTTATCGTGTTTATATAAGTGAAATGTAACAATAATCCGCCACGGTAGCAATTGTTTCTATAATTTGTTATTAACAAATATTGATAACAGCGCAGTGTTGTCGTTCTAATATTTCACTTCACGTATGGGCCTCCGGTCGCTTCGCTCGCTTCAAGGGCGCAAGCAAACAAAACTAACCCAAATTAACCAAACCAAACCCAAATTAACCAAAGTAAAGAGACAAGCGCGACACGCGCGCTTGTCTTTTCACTATCCCAACTAAAACTAAGCCATACTAACAAAACTAACCCAAACAAACCAAAACTAACCCAAACAAACCAAAACTAACCCAAACTAAACAAAACTAACCCAAACTAACAAAAGTAAAGAGGCAAGTGCGCTACGCGCGCTTGTCTCTTCACTATCCCGAACTAAGTAAAACCAACCAAAACTAACCCAAACTAAACAAAACTAACCCAAACTAACCAAAACTAACCCAAACTAATCAAAACTAACAAAAGTAAATGGGCAAACCAAAACAAACCCAAACTAACCCAAATTAACAAAAAAACCCAAATTAAAGAGGCAAGCGCGCGTTTCACTATCCCCAACTAAACAAAACTAACCCATACTAACCAAAACTTATCCAAACTAACCCAAACGAAGCTAAGCAACGAAGCAAACGCGCTACGCGCGCTTGGCTCTTCCCTATCCCGAACTAAGTAAAACCAACCAAAACTAACCCAAACTAGCCAAATAAAGAGGCAAGCGCGCTAGTCACTTCACTATCCCAAACTAAGCAAAACCAACCAGAACTAAGTCATAATAACCAAAACTAACCAAAGTAAATAGTCAAGCGCGCTACTCGCGCTTCTCTCTGCACTATCCCAAACTAAGCAAAACCAACCTAAACTGACACAGCTTAACCAAATCTAACCCTTGCTAACCGAAACTAACCAAAATTAGTTATAGTTAGTTTCGATTTTTTTTGCTTAATCTGGGATATAACAAACAAGATCGCGTAGCGCTCTTGTCTCGTCTCTCTACTTTAGTTAACTAGGGTTTGGATTAGTTTCGGCTGGTTTTGGTTAGTTTGGTTTAGTTTTGGTTAGTATGGGTAAGTTATGGTTGGTTTTGCTTACCTTGGGATAGTGAAATAACAAGAGCGCGTAGCGCGCTTGCCTCTTTTCTTTGGTTAGTGTTTGGGTTAGTTTTGGTTAGTTTTAGCTAGTTTTGGTTGGTTTTACTTAGTTCGGTTATTTGGTTAGTTTGGGTTAGTTTGGGTTAGTTTTGGTTGGTTTTACTTAGTTCGGGTTAGTGAAGAAAAAGCGCGCGTAGCGCGCTTGCCTCTTTATTTTGGTTAGTTTGGGCTAGTTTTGGTTAGTTTGGGTTAGTTATGGTTTGTTTGGGTTAGTTTTGTTTAGAATGGGTTAGTTTTGGTTGGTTTTGCTTAGCTTGGGATACCGAAGTGACAAAGCGCGCGTGGCGCGCTTGCCTCTTTACTTTAGTTAGGTTGGTTTAGTTTTGGTTAGTTTGGGTTAGTTTTGGTTTGTTTGGGTCAGTTTTGGTTGATTTTGCTTAGCTTGGGAAACTGAAGAGACAAGCGCGCGTAGCGCGCTTGCCTCTTTGTTTTGGTTAGTTTGGGTTAATTTTGGTTAGTTTGTGTTAGTTTTGGTTTGTTTTGCTTAGTTTGGGATTGTTACTTAGGGTTAGTTTGGGTAAGTTTTGTTTGCTTGCTCCTTGGAGCGAGCGAAGCGAGCGAAGGACCATTCGTGAAGTGAAATATTACAAAGATAACACTGCGCTGCTGTTTTTATTACATTTATCATTTATTTTTCACCATTGTCCAATCACCAATATAAACAATTTCAAAATTGACAAAGCAATTTGGCAACATTATTAACATTTGGGCTGAAGTTAGCTGTTACCAGCGTTGTCATTCTGACGGTTTTTTATTTGTAACGTGACATTATTATGCCAGAAACAATAATTATTCATATTTGTGTACCGCATTTAATATTTTTATGTATATACTGATATACACAATACCGTGCGTGATGTAAGAAACTTTCTCAGAAACAGTGTCAGTGTCTAGTTTTCTTTGGATGCGTACTGTAGTGTCCCCGCCCAGCACCCCTATTCGGCGCCCGATTTCGTGAGTATCTATTTGTTAATAACAAATTATAGAAACAATTTTACTAAGCTGCGGTGACGGATTATTGTTATATTTCACCTATATAAACACGTTAAAAAGGAATTTTTCAAAAATCTCTTATAATAGCGAAAACCCGTTTTCTAAATAATTACCAATTTTTTTACTAGAAGCACTGATACAATCATCATTATTCGAATTGATTAGATTTTGAAATTAATCATTTCCTACTCATTTTTCAAATAACCCGAAATGACAACTAGTTGTCAAACTAACAAGTTGAAACTTAAATGACATTTTTGTCATACGCTCCCAAAAATAGCTATTTTACGGACTCATTTGAGTCCGTAAAATGCTTCTTTTTAGTCCTAGTCCCTAAAAGTCGTCATGGCAACTTTTACGGACTATTCCAAAATTCCTGAATATGTCTAAATGTCAAATTTCGAATGACATGACAAAATTGTCAAATAGTTGCTACGATATCAAATTCTAAGCTAACTTAGTCGTACATTATGATTTCAAAACTTATGGTAAATTTGCAAATTTAGGCGTTCTGAAGAATTGCAAAGAGCCTATAAATAAAAATTAAATTTTGGGAGCGTATGACAAAAAATAGTGTTTGTCACACGTACCTAAATGAAGTTTTTCAGGACTCATCTGCTATTCCGGACTCGGCTAATGCCTCGTCCGGAAACAGCAATGATTCGTCCTGAAAAACTCCATTTTAGGTACTTGTAACAAAAATAACTATTTCCGTTGCATTATTGACTTAGGTTTTTTTTTAATATTATTATTTACCTACGGTGAGAAATGTTACTTCTCATTTGAGGAATGGAGTAAATAATGGTGATTTATCATGTTAGTAGCAAAAAAATAAATAAGATATTACCTACCCTTAAGGATGCGGACAGCGCAACTATGTGCTCCGACTGGTTGTCGGCATGAGACTGGATCTATTATTTACTTTTGACCAGGGCACCACCAGTTTGAAATTACTAAAGAATGAGAATCCTTAAGGGCGATTCAAAATCAAATTACTATTAACTACACTTGTTTGGTTGAGGTATTTCAGAGCAAATAAAAGACGATAGATTCGTGCAGGTTTATATATTCATATATTTTCAAAAGAACATGAAAACAATTTCAAAATTAAAAAGCCTAGGATATTCTTTAGATTCTTTAACAAATATTAATAAAGAAGATGTGAAGTGGAAGTTGGTAAATTCTATGGATTAACCACCCATCCTTTTCCCAAATTCCTTAAATTTAAAGCAACGAATTTTAATAATTTTCATCATTTCCCTATCAAAAATGTAAAAGCAGCAGTTGATTACGAACATTTTTGATGAGTTAATAAATTCTACTGATTAACCACCCATACCTCCCCCAAATCCCTTTAATTTAAAGCATTGAATTTTAAGAATTTTCATCATTTCTCTGCCGAATGTAAAAGCAGCTTCACAAGAAGAGACACCTTTATTTTTAAGAATTTCGAAATGAAATTTGAATGTGTAACATGCAAGCACAATTTTTACTATAAGTGACAATCTCTTTAGACACATGAGACTAGTTTGTGGCAAGAAGTCATAAATGATATCCACTACTATCAATGGCAAGATTTCTTGTGGTTTAAATGTATAACCTGTATAAACTGTAATTTACTACTTCGTCCTAATTTGTATTGTTTTATATTTAAACTTATTAACACTTACATTTACTTCGTTTTTTTTCTTACAGATAATCTCATATATTGTAAGGAGTGTCAAAAATGGGTTAGAAGTATGTGGGCAAGTCACCTTCGTACAAACATTCACAAAGATAATTCGATCATTAGCCGCAAAGATGGAATTGAAATGAAATGATCTGCGTTTCAAATATGAATAATATCGTACAGAATTTCGGCAAATGAATTTTGAGTAGATATTAAAACATATTTTTAATACAATTTTGAATAAAATTGTAATAGAAGCCGAACTTGAAGGGCTAACAACAATAAAATTTAATACGGAATTGTTTGAGATATATTTCAATCCGACTAAACAATTATTATGATGTAAAGTCGTTTAACACATTTTTTCAAGTTGTGTGTAGAAGCTCAGATCTATCATCCATAGTAGAAGAAATGTTGCAAACCATAGACAAAAAATCTGATGAACTCCCAGAACATGATTTAGGTAAATTAGTTTCTTTTCTCTAAAATATTCTAACAATTTTGCGAATTTTTTAAGATTTTGTCTTTAAAATTGTATTTATTTTGGTCAAGATTAATTTTAGTGAATATTTACGTATTTGGCATTGAAAATATTCTAAAATAATTTTACTAATTTTTTAAATTTTGATTTTTAAAATTGTATCTCAGGATTAATTCCAGTGAAAATGATGTATTTGGAACTGAAAATATTCTAAAATAATTATACTATTTTTTTACATTTTTGTTAACTTTTATAATCAAAGTAAGCTCGAATTTAACTACAATAATCGTTTATTTATTTCTTTATGATTAATTCTAATTTCCATATATCAAGCTGGCCGAGTGCCCCGACTTCCGCGACCTCCGTTCCCGCTAGTCGCCCCGCGTGTGTCCCCCATACCCTCGCCGCCATCCTTCTCCTCAGTACGTGACGCAGACCCAAAGCTTGAAGATGCGACTACTTTGCGTATATTTTCATTTACGTTGAAATTACTTCCAATGCATGGAAGTGGACATGAACTTTCTGCCTAAATGAAAACGGCCTTATTGACTAACATAACTTTTTGTTTGTTGTTTATGTTACCCATAAATCAACACGGTTGTTGTGAAGATACAAACTCACAACAACATCGATTTATGTTCAGGCCCATGGCTCGTCGAGCCCTCACTACAATTTACAGACTCTGTAGTTAACGGATCAGGTTAACATGGTCCCTGCTCACCTTTTACCAACTTTGACGGTCAATCTGGTCAATAACCTCAACAAGGTGAGACCAACCATACCAACTATTTAATTTCATTTCTTTCAATAAACAGAATGATATAAATATAAAAAAAATAATTAAAAGGGTCTAAAGCGTGTAGGATTTTGAGGAGAGGATCGGAAGTAAAACACACGTGATGACGGTTAGAAAATGACTAACTAATTTATTTAGAGTGAGACAGATATTGAATCATATTGACAAGCTGTCAGAAAGTACATAGTTACCTTATCAACAGATGGATGGCGCTAGAAGTACTTTATTTAAATTTTTGATACATGGATTTCCAACACCCCCACGTAGCAAAAATTTCAATAAACAAAGTTAAGAAACAAATACTAAACATTTTGCAAGCCTAAACCTGACACAAACTTACTAAATTTAGATACTCATAAATTTTCATAAAGAGTCTGCTATCATCTCAACAGTATATAAATATTTTAAATCAATAACCTCGTCTAATACAGCATTTCTGATAAAATGATATCTAATATCAATATGCTTAGTGCGATCATAAGCAAAGGATTACTACACTCTGGTTGTCATTATATAAAAGTACAGGACCAGAATTACCAATTAATTCTACTAACAAGTTTTTAAGATAAAAACCATCTTCTTTAGAAGCCTCACAAATAGCCATGTATTCGGCTTCAGTACTAGAGAGAGCAACAGTCTTTTACATTGCACTCTTCCAAGAAATAGCACCCCCTGACAACTTAAATATATAACTAGTATAAGACTTACGGTCTCTCTTGCCTGAACCCCAGTCCGAATCAACAAAGCCAATCAGATCAAAGCTATCTTTACTAAACTTCAAACAAAGAGATTTAGTCCCTTGTAAATACTGCAAAATACGTTTAACACATTTCCAATGATATTCTGTATTACTTCCATTAAATTGGCTCAGAAAACTTATGCTAAAACATATATCAGGACGTGTTAACACTGACAAATACATGAGACTGCCTAAAAGTTGCTGATAATATGGATTTTCATTATTTTAATTGCTAACACACTGAGTATAATCAAAACTGTCTCTAGGCATTCTGTCATGTTAAATATTTTTAATATCTGATTTATATAATTCTCCTGATCTATAATGATAAAGTTCTTATTTTTACGAATTCTCATGCCTAAAAATTGTTTGCCCTCTTTCAGATTTTTAATTTTAAAATGCTTGCTTAATTCTTTTTCCAAATTTTCTACAGTTTCAAAATCATTACTAAAGATTAAAAAATCGTCAACATATAATGCAACAATCGTCAAGACCTCACCATTTTTCTGATTATACAAACAAGGCTCATATTCTGATTTTTTAAAATTTAAACTAATCAATACATCATCTACTTTTTTATTCCAGGCTCTTGATGATTGTTTCAACCCATATATGGCTCTTTTCAACATACACACCTTATTTTCTAAACCCTTTCTTACAAACCCTTCTGGCTGCCTCATAAACACCTTTTCTTTTAAATGACCATTAAAAGCTGTTGTTACATCGAGGTGTGTGATATTCAAATTTAGTTGTACAGACAAAGCTAAAAGTAATCTAAGACTAGAAAATCGAATAACTGGAGCAAAAGTTTCATCATAGTCTATGCCTGCTCTTTGGGTGAAGCCGTTAGCTACCAAACGAGCTCTAAAACTTATCCTATTTTCACTGTCACTTTTCTTTTTAAATACCCACTTGCACTGTACCACTGACATGCCAGTGTTTGGATCAGGAGGGTCCTAGATCCCATGCATCGTTGTTAGCAAAGGACTGCATCTCATCTGCCATAGCTCGTCTCCAATAATTAGAATCTAGTCGAGAAAGGGCCTCGGACACTATCCACGGAACGTCCTCAATGCACATATAACTGATATAGTCGTCATAAATCTTGGGTATTCTTTCCCGTTCTGACCTTTTCACCATACTTTGCCCTTCATTTAAAGTCATTTGGGACGTATCGCTTTCATCAGATACAAAATCAGTATCATTTGCTTCCTCAAAATGCTCAGATTCTGATGTTGAATCATACAACTCATTCTCAAACTCTGGATTAGTATCCTCCACTTGATCTTGTACTTCTTCTACTGATGGCACCTCTGTAACAGGCTCGGCGAATGAGATAGGAATATTCTGCTTTGCTCTTTCGATAATTATCACATCACGGCTTGGCTTGTCACAACCTTTTTTTCAACAGGGTCCCACAGTCGATAACCCTTGACATTGTCACAAAAACCAATAAGAATTATTTCTTGTGACTTTTTATCAAATTCTGGTACATGTGTCATTACGTCACTGCCAAAAATTCTAATATGCTTCACATTTGGCTTTTTATTGTACCACATTTCATATGGCGTCTCCTTGTTCAAGCATTTGGCTACACACCAATTTCTTATATAAGCAGCTGTGTGAACGGCCTTTGCCCAAAAACATTTTTTTAGATCTGCATCAAACAACAAACAACGGGCCTTTCCCATTTTTCTGAGGTGTGTGAGGGGTAGTTTTTTGATGTAAAATACCATTATCACTTAGGAATTTTTTAAACTGCTGCGCGCAGAATTCACCCCCGTTATCAGATCTTAATGCTTTTATTTTAGGATTAGTCTGGTTTTCCACCATAACCTTGAAATCTTTAAAAAACTGCAGTACCTGGTGTTTTGATTTTGAGAAATATACAAATGTCATGCGATTTACATCATCTTCCAGCAGCATAAAATATCTGGATCCTCCAATCGATTACACGTTCATTAGGCCACACAAATCGGCGTGAACTACTTCTAGCACTGATGTGGCCCGGTTACCCTTATTCTTGAAACGTAACCTACTCTGTTTTCCTTCAGAGCATACCTCACAAACATCACTAGAGTTCAGCTTTGTATTACTATCTAGATCTTCGACAGAACCCTGCTGCATGAGCTTGAGATCAGCATAGTTTAAATGGGCAAATCTTCTATGCAAAATATGGCTAGTTACTATCAAATTTGCTACTAAAACATCAGGAACACAAGTGGTATCAATTTGCAGTTTATAAACATTGTCTGACTGTACTGCTTCAGCTATCAGGGATTCTTCGGCATTGAAAATATTACACACTTCATTTTCAAACTTGACTTTGTTTCCCCTTTTTAAAATCTGATTCACTGAAAGTAGATTTGTTGTGATTTCTGGCACATACAAAACATTGTGTATTTTTATGTTTTCTACACAATTATTCACTATCGTAGACACTTCTACATCACCAGAACAAGATACTTGTATTGTGTAAATTTTTGATACATGGATTTCCAACAAAGTGAACACAACAAATAAGTTAAGATATGCTCACAAGTATAGAACTAGATCAGTTGTGTGTACATAGACTGTAACTTTAATTATCGAAGTGAAATAGATAAAAGAATGATCGAACACATTTTAGGCACCTTTGGCTATATCGGAAGTAATAATATAATATAACAAATGATAACGAAAGATCCAAAATTAATTCCAACAAATAAATGATGACGCAATATGCAAAGGGTATCTATCGTCACATCAACTAATAATTAGAAGTTATCAATACCTATTGCTACTAAACCTTGTGCGCGTCTACCATGGTATACGTGTCCGCAGTTGTGCATAAATAAACCTTACTGAATCAGTTATGAAGTACCATTATGTAAAATTATTATAATCAGAAAGTTAATCAGTTGGACGGACAATGTTTGTCATTTACCACAATATAAATTAAATTGTTAGATTAAGGAAATATAACGTAAAACAACTATAAGCATTAATTGAACCACACTACTAATAGTATCTTGAGAGAGGTATACTTATTTAAACTAGCGCTGGTAAGCTATGCTTACACCTAAACAGCTACAAAAATATCTATTTCAATACAACGCATGAAACACGCAAACTAATACAACGCTAAAAATACTAATAACACGCCAATAACATAATTATTTAGAAGATCAAAAGCGTTCTGTGCACATAGAAGCACACCAAATATGTCTTATATGTCTCACTTATCTTATCTGGTCTTCACCGATATCACCTCCGACCTTCTGAACGTAGTGTACACAAAAAAAAAAATGTGCCAAAGAAAGCACATTACAATGTGAATGAGTTTTATCAAGATGTATTGTGAAGTTTACGTAAGCATGCGTGGTTGTTTTTATTATTAATGTTATGAATTCATGTCCTTTAATTTTAGGTTTTAACTTTAGTATTTTACCCTAACAAGTTTTGAGTTCATGTGTTGTGATGTTTAAGTAAGCGTGTGGTTGTCTAACTTGCCAATGGCTAACTTGGCCTTCAGGCCCATTGATTTTAAGCTTGTGGGTAATATTAATATGATTCTTAAGATGATTTTTATCTTGGGAGTCTTATCTTCAATGGTTTGTGATCTTAAAGTAAGCTTGCGTTGTTCAACCTTTTATTGAGTGTTGAAGTTAAGTATTTTGTACATTTTGAAACAATTTTCATCTTTGCAAGCGTTAATTTTGATGTGCATTTTTCCTTTATAACTAATGATAGTAGTAGTATGTAAGTAGTTTGTTTTAAATCTAAGTCTTATTTTTTACAGCTTTGTAAATGAGGGCAAGAGCTCTTGATATAATAAAGCATTTTTTGACATTGGCTTTGACTTTGACTTAGGCGCCTTGGGACCCTTAAACTCTCAGTGGCATTTGAGGTGGTGCCCCTACCTCAATGGCTGCAGTCAACAACAGAACAGTACCAAAAAACAAAGACTATCAACCAGACTGACGGGTAGCTACTTTGTTAGCTAGTTAACTCGCTCAAAATAAAAACTCTAAAAGAGAACAAGCTCTACATAAGCATTCTCCTACTGCAATTTTAGGCAGCTTCCTCTTTTAAAACACTCCACACAGAGAGTATTTAAAAAAAATAATAAAACCCATAGAAATTTAGCCGTTTTTGACAAAATGGCGAGGTCCTATAGCTAATATCATATCACCCTATAGGTGATTGACATAATAAAAGTCCTAAGGCAAACTAGATAATCTATTTGCTGTTTTACCTTAATTTGCTCTTTAAAAAAATTAACTTAGGCAAGATCAAAGTCCATTTATTCATTCATTAAGCTTTTGTAGTATTTTAAAACTTCTTGTAATCAAAATTCAAAGTAGAAAATAAATTTATTAAAAATCATATTCAACCTATATACTATTATACAATAGAAGTTGCCATAAAGACAAAGCCATCAGGTATGAGCAATTGACTGCAACATGATACGGAGGACGGTATCATGAATCCCTATTCAATACGCTTCATTTCTCCTGAATATTACTTCTTATAAAAGTAATTAATATAATAAAAATATGCTAGGCCTCTTCTAGGTCCAAATTATCTTATGTTCGACTATATAGCATGATTTAGTAAATACATGAATTAATAAATTTTGAACATGATTCAAAAATAACACTTTCTATATAGCAGTATTGTTCAGGAAATTCAATCTCCTCTGAGAACCGTTAGGAAACTATAATTTAGTGATTTACATCGTGAGCAAAAAATCACCCTGTACAGAAAAGAAATGAGTATGTACAAAATGTAACATATATATTTATTTACCTAGCTACGTAGGGTTCTGATGGTGATGACGAATGAGAGCAAAGCTCTCTTCTACAGGCACCCCTTCAGGCAGGTAAACGGCGCGGCGTATTTTGTTCCGGAATCTTCCCCACGTGGCCAGTTACCAAAAAGATATTTCGACTTTAAACAAAATCCAACAAATCCACAGTTACACACAAAACTGGTAACCATGCCAATTTCTCTAGCCCGAAATAAGATTATCCCCGCAAGGGCGAGTTAGAAATTCTTAAACTTTTAATCAGGCCTAGGCACTACCTCCTCTTTGGAGGGTTTACCAAGAAAGAGAACGAGGTCAAGTCAAGATAGTCCATTTCGAGCGCCAAGGTGCAAAATCTGGCATTACAATTCTGCAAACTGGGACGATCTAGGGCAGTTTTACCTAGATTTTCCTTGGCTCGACGTCTGCTTTGCCACTGACGACCCGTCAGACTGCTGCGAAGCGATCATGCAAGTAATCTCCTCAGGAATGGAAGCATACATCCCAAATT
>MU184753.1:77695-102761 GCA_016904865.1 Pissodes strobi
TCGAAATATTTCGATACAGAAAAGTCATACGACTTTTTCGATGCGAAAATCTAACTCAGCGCACCCAAAACACCCTCACATGATATTCGAAAGTAAAAATATCATCGCCCTAGGAAATTCCTTATTTCGTGCCGAAATCTGAAGAAAAATGCGAGATTTTGAGATAAAAATTACATTTTATTGAATACCTGCCTTATTTAAACTCCTATCGAAAAATCGTATAGAAGCTTGTCGATCGACCTTAAAACGGCGCAGAGACTGGTGCAAACCGCTTTGAAATATCTCTTTCCGTCACCGAGCTAATAAAGAAAATATAAAAATCACGTTTGGTCAATGTTGAAAAAAACGAAACGTCGTACGATCAAACTGGATAAGGCACATTATAGTACCCGATGAGACCCATCTTTTTTCCTTTTAAAGTTTCCCTCTAACCCTTACCGTTTTCGAATTATGGCCGATTTAATGAAAATCTCGTTTTAATATTATACCCGTGAATTTTTCCGAAAAACTTTTTGACAAAAAAATATCCGTTTTTATGACGGAAACGATTAAAGGGGTCCATTTGTATGTCATTAACGTAAAAATTAAATTTTTAAAGGCATATACAGGGTGGTAAAAAAAAATAATTTTTGAAAAATTCCCCTTTTTTCGAAAAATAAAATATATATTTTTTAAGTTCGACGACTCACATACGGGCTAAAGGCTGTCGAAATACATATTTTTGGTGGTATGTATTTTTTCCGTATCACTCGTTGTTTTCGACCTACGACCGTTCTCGAATTTTAATGGCCGATTTCTCGAATACTAAGAATATTGTCTTTTTTTTGTAAAGAACTTTTTTTGTCGGACTTGAGGTCCTCTACCCATTTGCCGAATTTCAAATCGATTGAAAATAAAAGCCGATAGGTTCCACCGATAGGTTACAGGCAGGTTCCGGTTCCTATGGGACAAAATGAAGCTTAGGTCGATATAAAAATACCGTTTTTTCCGTTTGCCAAAATACTTCTTCTTTCTACCGGAATTTACCCGTTAAAAAACGTGTTTCGCGATTTCCCCCACTTCTCGATAAGTTTTGGGGAAACGGGGGCGTCGGTGGTCGGGATACCCACTAACCTGCAAACTGAGACTCTGCACGGCAGGGCCTCGTTTCGTCAAAATTTCGCTCCGAGCTTCCGCTTAGCCAGAAATCGCAAAAAAGGTTTTTTTTTCGAAAAAAGGCAATATATATGTTCGACGACTCACATACGGGCTAAAGGCCGTCGAAATACACATTTTTGGTGACATGTATTTTTTCCGTATCACTCGTAGTTTCCGAACTACGACCGTTCTCGAACTTAAACGGCCGATTTCTCGAAAACTAAGAATATTGTTTTTTTTTTCGTAAAGAACCTTTTTTGTCGGCCTTGATGTCCTCTACCCACATGCCCAATTTCAAATCGATCGGAGAAGAAACGCCGATAGGTTTCACCGATAGGTTCCAGGTAGGTTCCGGTTCCTATGGGAGAAAATGAAGGTCGATATAAAAATACCGTTTTTTTCGTTTGCCGAAATTCTTCTTTTTTACCGGAACCTATCCGTTAAAAAACGTGTCGCGACTTCCCCCACTTCTCGATAAATTTTGGGGAAACGGGGGGAGGGGGGGTATCCACTAACCCGCAAATCGAGACTCTGCGTGGCAGAGTATCATTTCATCAGAGTTTGGCACCGTTTAGCCAGAAATCGCAAAAACCACGCGTTTTCTATATTACCCCAAGTATTGCCCCCCAAAACCCCCCCTTAAAATCGAGCCCCGGCAACCCCGATTTAATTCCAGGTAGCAGCCAACGTAATACATTTACCATGAAAACAGACCCTGCAGTCATCTCCTTATACCGGAACCTACAGGTTAAAAACCGTGCGGGCGCCTATTCGCCGGATAAGTTCCACCGATTTAGGTACCGATCCGGGATTATATTTCAAGGGACGAAAGGAAACGATTCAACTTTGAAAAATTTCGATATAGAAAATTTTCGATTATTTTCGACCCCTACCGCGGAGCCTATCGGCGGTAGGTTCCCGCCGAGGTCGGATTCGAACAGGGCGCCGTCGAAAACCCCCCTATCCCGAGTTTTAACCCTCCAGGTCAAATGACACCAAGAGTCTCTATTTAGGAGCCCCTAGGAGACTTGGCGACTTAAAATTTTAGGTGGGGGTTCGAACCTATGCCCTCCATCCCCGTGCTGAATACGAACTCGCTAGCTCGAAATTTAGGTCAAAAAAAGCCGGTAGGAGCCGAGTTTCCGGTAGCTTCCAAATACGAAAAAAATCCGTCTCCTAAATATAAAAATACCTACAGAAGCGTTTTTCTTCGAAATAATATTTAGAAGTCGAAAACCACGATTTTTCCCTTTTGGAACCTATGGGGCGAGCATTCTCGAAATAGGTGCCGCGGATCGAAAATTGCGAGGAGTACTTTTTTTAAGTCTAATCCGTAGGGAGGACATTTTTTGGGTCTCGTTCCGAAAAAGTTATTTTTCGGCCTCCTCCGGCTCCTATCGCGAAACCTATCGGAGATAGGTTCCCGCCGAGGTCAGATTCGAATTGGCCAAAACCACCACCTCAATGAAATGCTTTTTTGCATATATTATGTTACATTATGTTTAAGTTTTAAAATATAAATTTTAATACATATAAAAAGTGTTTAGCCCTAAATATTCCATTTTAACAGGTTTTAACATACTATTTTTTTGAGAATCTAACCCTTTGTGCTCTATTATATTATATTTATTAATATAGTGTAGGTATTTTAGAAGTTATCAATGTGTGTTTAATTAAAGCTTTACAACAAATTATGCGTTCAATATTAGAGTTTTATTTCGTGGGATTCCATGGGATTCCGTGGAATTCTATGGGATTCCGTGGAATTGCATGGGATTCCGTGGGATTCCAGTGAATTCCGTGGAATTCCAGTGGATTCCGATAGAAAGTGGGATTCCGGTGTACAGATTTTTGAAGGTGGTTTACCCCTCGGGAAAGGTGTATATATGCTGGGAGCGCCTACCAGTATATGAAGATTTAACTGTGAGCCGATGTTTTAAGTGTCAAGGTTTTCATCACAACAGTAACTAACAAATGTACCAAAGATCAAGTGTGTGGTAACTGTGCAGAGGAGCATAGTACACTAGATTTTAGGTGTGAAGTGAAAAGATGTATTAACTCTCTGTGCGCCAATAAAAATTATAAAGTGCAATATTTTTAACAGATCACTCTGCATTAGTCTCGGGCTGTCCAACCTTAAAATACCATATTGGTATACTAAAAAATAAAACAAACTATAGCTCATAAAGAAATTGATTTTATCGCTCAAGATGGCATACTAGAAGATATTTGTGAAGCAGACACCTATAATTGTATAAGTATAAAAAATAATAAAGGAGAGAGCTTTGCAGATTCATTTGAAATGGCTAATTTTTGTAATGATCATTATATTAACGTTGGAATTGAAATGGGAAACGTTATTCCCCACCTCAATTTGAAAGCCAGATCGATGACTCTGTAGTTAGCTCTATTTACTTGAACCCTATAACCAGAAACGAATTAATAAAGCATATAGCAACTCTAAAAAACAATAGTGCACCAGGCGATGATGGTGTTCAAGCAAACACTATAAAACAAATACATATAGAAATTCTTAATCCCCTATTACACATATTTAATTTAATAATTCAGAACGGAGTAGTACCTTCTGAATTGAAAACTTCAATTGTTGCACCAATTTACAAATCAGGTTCCAAATTTTCTATAAATAATTACCGGCCAATAAGTCTAATAAGTAACTTTGCAAAACATTTTGAAAAGTGTGTCAAGAATAGGTTAATTACCTTTTTTAAAAATAATAATATCTTGTCAGAAAATCAGTTTGGTTTTGTTGAGGGATCCAGTACAACGGATGCCATGCACACACTAATAAATGAGGTCGTTAATAATTTAAACATGAATAGAAAATGTCTAGCAGTGTTTCTAGATCTCGCGAAGGCGTTTGATACCCCACAACAAACTTCTTGTTGTCCTTCAGAATTATGGAATAAGGGGAATGGCCCTAGAGCTATTTAAAAGTTACCTGTCGGAACGATATCAGAGGGTAAAGTTGAATAATATATTGAGCGACAAACAAAAGATAAAAATTTGCCTTCCTCAAGGACCTGTCTTGGGACCGACAAAGAGAGGACTGCCGGCGAATTTCCTTTGATGTTTCAATACCTTCTTCATTGACCTCGTCCCTTTAAATTGGGTGTAAAGCGGCGTTGTCGCTTACAATTTAATTTTGCTGTTAGCGATGTTGCCATTTTCTTTAATGCTTTTTATTATTAGTAGACATGACCGGCTTAATCCCAATTTCTGTTTTAATGAAAAGTTAAATAGTTTATTTATAATTACGCATTTAATCAAATTTGGCCATCAAGAGCAAAAAAATAATTTCCTAATGTACTGCATTTTTCAATGTATAATAGTGCAAGTCAAAGGTTTAACAAGGTGAAAAAAAATTCTCTTATAATCTTTCTTACAAAATAAAGTTACTTTGGGTTAATAATACAGATAATATGGTCTGTATGCTTTCAAATCAGATATCTACAAGCCCATGGTCATATCACTTGGCCCAGTGATTATTTCATTCTAGAAAACGTTGATAAAATAATCACGAAAGAACAATCTAGTGAATCCAAGATTGAATTTAACTACTATTATTGTAAATTGAGACATTTTGGTAAAAAATTGGATTTAATAGATTATTCTTTTGTGGTTACCAATGTTCTCTAAAATAAAATCAAGACTGAGCCAAATATGATATGACTGTGGGCTTGTACTTTAGATATATTTTATGTAAATACAAAAAATGATAAATGCAACTCTCTACTAAACTTGTAAATACTATGTAATAATTAAAAACTCTCTCAAAAAACTATCATAATGGTTAGAAATTTATGTTTATGCAGTACCTAAGAACTTGTATTAAACACTTCAATCATTTTCAACTTTGTTTATACGAATTTCAGATTACTTCTGTTTATGAGGTTAATACTATAAAGTTGGGTAAATTCAAATTCAAAGTTTTATTGTCTAACAGGAAACAAATCCTAATGATAAGACAATTATTGAAAAACTAAACTTACTAACTAGTACATTATTAAACTAATAGTAGATAGTATAACATGAGTTGCTTAAACAACTAAGCGTCTAACTTTATCTAAGAGTAGAGATTTGAAATTATTTAAAGTCATGCCAAACAGATCAACATTAAACCGCAAATGAACATCATTGAACCAGTTGCATGCTCTATATAAGGGCTCTTTCTTGGCCAAATTGTTACCATAAGTGTTAATATAAAATACATTGTGCCTTCTTGTATGGATGTAGGGAACAACAAAATTCAATGCTGATAAGGGATCTGAAGCATCAATTTGATTGCTGCATATTCTAAACAAAAACACTAAACTGCCACAAATAGTAGATTGATGAAGAGACAGAGCATTAAACCTTGAAAGCAATAACTGCTGACTAAATTCCCTTTCAGGGTATACACCATCCAATTTGAAACTAATGTATTTGTAGAATTTCCGCTGAACTGATTCGAGCCTGGTAATATGCACTGCATAATTAAGAAACCATATTAAAGAAGCATACAGTAGGCGTGATCTTACTAGGGAGTTAAAAAAAATTGTCCTGTTTGAAGTGTTAGAAAATTGTTCAATTGATCTAATAATGAAACCTAGGGTCTTTAAAGAAGACCTTATGATGATATCTATATGGGTATTAAAGGTAAGCCTTTTATCAACACGGACAGAGTCACAATCTGGAAGAGTGGCATCATTTATTATGTAGCCAAAGTCAATCTCATCTTTGACCAAGGAGATTGACATCTTCTTACATTTCTGAAGATTAAGTGGGAGTCTGTTAGCTTCACACCATTCATAAATCCTATCAAAATCTGCCTGCAGCTGCATGCAGTCATCATGACTCTTAACAAGACGAAAAACCTTCATGTCATCTGCAAACAGTAAAAACTCACTGCCAATACCTGGAGAAATGTCATTGATAAAAATCAAAAACAAAAATGGAGCAAGATTACTCCCCTGTGGGGCATCACTTAAGGCGACATAGATAGATGATCTGAACCCATTAAACTCCACAAACTAAGGTCTATCCAATAAGTACGAAATGAAAAACTCTACCAGGTGTTTATGAAAGCCCATTTTATAAAGTTTTTTGGAAAGAATACCATGGTCCATCTTGTCGAAGGCTTTAGCAAAATCTGTGTATATTACATCAAGTTGATATTTGCAATGTATAGCCTCATATGCGTTCTGCAGAAATGATGTCAAATTAGGGACCGTAGATCTGGACTAAAAAAAACTATGCTGATTAGGCAAAATAAGATGTGTAATTTAATGAAACAGGGCTATAAATGCAGGTCTCAAAGACCTTAGAAGAGTTAGACAAAATGGAGATTGGGCGATAGTTCTCTACCATATTTCTTTCACCTGACTTAAAGATGGGGCAAATTTTTGCTTGTTTCCAGGCATTGGGAAAAGTGCTTGTGCGAAGAGACAAATTGAAGAGAATACACAGAGGTTTAGTGACAGCAGAAGCACAATCACGAAGGAGAAAAGAAGGCACACTGTCAAACACTGCAGTCTCCTTATTTTTTAAGGATGTTAATTCATCTTCATGATTTAATTCATATATATGAATATTATGAGAAGCAGATTGTCAATGACTGATATCAGCAGATGGACTGGAGCTGTTAAACACACTACCAAAGAAGTTTGCAAAAACATGGACAATTTCCAGGGGAGTAGACAAACAATTGTCATTGTAGTTCAAAGTATTAGGGATTCTAGATGTGTTTCCTTTTTGTTGTATAAATTTCCAAAATTTCTTGGGATCATGATGTATAGAACTTTCAGTATCTGTTATATAAACCTTATAAGCTGCATCAATATAGTACTTTATAGAAGATCGTAAAGCTTTATACGCATTATAGTCAACTAGTGATTTAGTTCTTTTCCACCTGCCATGCAACCTGTACTTTTCCCTAAGAGCTGCCACAATTTGGGCAGTATACCAGCTGGGATAGCGATATTTACTCTTACGTTGTCTATAACGAGGAACTGTTTTGTCAAAGATATTATCTAAAACACTATAAAAACTGGAAACTGCCTTATTAATATCTTCAAATTCATGAAGAAAATTCCATTGAACTTCAGAGATAAGGTGATATATCATGGGAAAGTTAGCCCTTCTAAAATTATAGTTAAGACTTTAAGGGTTTGCTATAAAGTTACAGTTCTTACTTGTTTCTGTTTCAAATGACATAATAATAGAAGAATGATAAGCATCCTCTGGTACAAGTGAAACATTATTATCAACAATGCATGTAAAATTAGCAAGTACAAGGATATTACCTTGTATGTTATGAATATTATTAAATTGACACAGATCAGAAAAAGGTAAGAAACAATGCAGTAATGCCAACTTTGTATTAATAA
Source organism: Pissodes strobi (assembly GCA_016904865.1). Lineage (NCBI taxonomy): Eukaryota > Metazoa > Arthropoda > Insecta > Coleoptera > Curculionidae > Pissodes > Pissodes strobi. The sequence goes on from MU184753.1 coordinate 85,222, forward strand.
TTGGTTCTGGAACTTGAATATTGATATTAAAATCACTTATAATTAAAACTTTCTGGTTCTGTAAATAGTTAAGAGTAGAAATATAGTCAAATAAAAACATCCAAGTTTCAATTGGGGAATTAGGTGGTACGTAAATAGCAAATATATAGATAAATTTAGAGTCCACACTGATTTTGCAGCAAACCACATCTACCTGTGGAATCCGATCCTCCAGATTATTGAGATCTATTTTGGTTGAACATAGATCATTCTGCACACCAAGCATTACTCCACCTCCACGAGTGACTCCCATAGCCTCCAAATTTCTATCCTTGCGATATACAGTGTATTCACTGGAGAACAGCTCCTGGTCACAGACACCATCCTGCAACCAAGTTTCAGACACGGCAATAACATCATACTCTCCCTCACATACAGATTTATAAAAAGCATGAGTTTTATTGTTAAGACCTCGAACGTTTTGATACATTATATTAAGCTTCTTGTTAGACAAATCACTCAGTTTAAATGCTGCCTATGGCTGGACACAATTTTTGGAACTCCATTGCTATACACAATTCTCAGGTCCTCCTCCACAGCTTCAAGCCGCTCTTGCAATTGCTTCCTGACATTCCTATGCAGCTGTAGTTGATTTGGGGCCTTATCATCTTACAGAGTAAGGTGCTTTAGAGGAGGCACACTTTTGATCTTCTTGGAATCTTTTATTAAGGTGGAGGCAACATCAGCAGAAGTGCATACCACCTTAATATGATCAGTTTTCTTGCCAAGCCTGAAAGCATTATAGCTCCCAGCATCAAAAGGTACATTGGGACAACAACTTGCAACCATATCACGGACCAGATTGTCTATATTCTCTGCAGATTCTGAGCAGTTAAAGATCATAACACTCTTTTTCCTTATTTCTCTTTCATTGTACTCTTGAAACGGTTCCTCAATGTTTCCCATGGCAGAAGATGAACTGCTGGCTTTAGTGTTGATAGAATTGCTTGCCTTAAATGTCGCGAGTTCTTGTTTAAGCTGAGCCATAGACTTAGTTAAAAGGGCATTATGAGTCTTCAGGAGATCATTTCTATCTTCCACTTCACTAAGCAGTTTTTTTAGATATGTAATCTCCACCTGGAGTGCTGAAAGAGATGCATTAATATTTTGGTTGCTGGGCAATGCATGAGATTTAAGATGATTTAAGTTCTCTTCCTTGCAGCTTGAACACCACAGAATACATGCGCGACTCTGCAACAACATATCACGCAGCTCTGTAGTGGTTTTGATTTCACAGCAAGTCCTACAGATTGGTCGAAAGCACCAATCACAAGGATATCCAAACAGCTGATTTTTATCCTTTTTGGCAATACATTTATATTTACATACACATCAAGTCATAATCACAGATTGACTAATTTTACTGATCCAACAAAATGATACTGTTAAACAAGTTTAAAATAATTGTACTAAAAACTGTACAATTACAACTCAACTGAACAACCACAATGATAAAGTTACAAAATAAACTAAGGAATTTAACAGAAATGTTTGCATACCATATTTATCTGAACAATAGGCAGCAACACAATGGGATTCTCAGATTGCCAATAGAAAAGAATTTTAGCACAGTACGTTAATTGATTATTAAGCTTCTTCTGTAGTTTCTGTAGAACCGCCAAATTCCAAGCTTTACAATGGTGTAACACACAAGTATTAAAACTGACTAGTCTGCAGGAAAAGCACAAAATATCGTTGCACTACTTAAATATAAATGTATTTTAAGCTCGATTTCAAGTATACCAGTAGACTGCAAATTTACCTAATTTCATCAATACTCTAAAAAAATGCAGCTTTTCTTTGGAATTGTAATAAGTGTTTTTACAGTTCTTGTAAATGCAATTAATTCAACTTTTTCCACTTCTGATATTTTCCATTTTAAGAAAAATGTTAAACTTCTAATTATTAATTAATTACTACACCGCCACACAACACAAATATTGAAATATTGCTAACCACAAAAGCAAATTTCAACTGATTAATAATCAACATTAAACCAAAGATTACTACTCTTTGATTAAACCAAGAATGGCAATTTTAATTTGAAAATTAAACAAAACAATACAACAAACAGGCAAAGGTGCTAAATACTGACCAGACGACACGTGATCGATCGTAACTGTCAGAAATCGACGACTGTGGCCAACCGTCTCCGAGAATGCCCGATTGTCCCTTTAACGCGGAGGTTGTTTCATCTCTTTCCAATAATTTTATTCGCTCTGTCTTACTGGCAGATCTTTTCATTTTTAATCTTTGCCGACACTTTTTATTGCTTACATTAATTCATTATTAAGACTACAGATCGACGGTTTGACTATTTCTTATATCGATGACACAGCCGTTGTTATATCGGGAGATACATGGGAAAGTGTAAAGAATAAAACAATAAGCAATCTAACAAAAATAAAAGTTGACTTCAAACATATAAGCTGACACTAAATTTAACAAAAACTAACTATGTTGCCTTCTCACTTACTAGGGCAAATAGACCATTATATAACAACATTATTATTTATTTATTTATTTATTTTATTTATTTATTTAAGACAAATGCATTACAGAGATACAATATACTCCAAATAGCACTATGTTAAATTACAGCATGTCCTTAAAGTGGTTGTCTATGCTAATTTACAAATTGATTAACTCGTGATAGACAATGTTCATTAATAGCGCATTTAAATCTATTTAAACTAAATGTAAATATGTCAACATCACCAAAAAGTTCATTTATAATTATTTAAAAGCCTATAAGTAAAACATTGCTGTCCATAATTGCTCCTATGTTGTATTGGATAAAATAAATTTTGTTGTCTTGTTAATCGTTGTGGGACCCTAAACCTAATATCAGATGTTAAGTCGTTACAATCAATATGACCGTGGATAATTTTAAACAAAAATACTGCCAAAGTCTTTTGTCTACGAACCTTTAGACTCTCGAGTCCAGCTAACTGTATTCGAACTGAGTAATGAATATGTTTATAAGGAAACCTTAATTTATACAAAAGAAATTTGACAAATTTGTTTTGAACTTGTTCCAAACGCTAAACATTAAAATTGTATAGGGGACACCAAATTATATGACAATATTCTAAAATAGACCTCACTAGAAAATTGTACAAACATTTAATAGCCTTTAAGGCTCTGGCACACAGAACGCGGTCTGTCGCGGCGGGCACTTTTCGCGCGATCTTCGCAGCGGTAAAGCGATCTATAATGCCACACAGGCTGCGATATTTTCTTACTTTTTGTTCGGTCGTGCCTGTGTTCGCAATGTCTAGCTCTGACGGGGAGCAAATTCTTCTTCTCTTTGAGCTACAAAAAAAGAAAAAGAAAAGACGTTATTGGGTGCATCCCATCAATAAAAAGAGAGAACAATTTGGTGAATACCGTCTCTGTATTGAACTACAGTCGCATGAAGACAGATTTTTTCAATATTTCCGCATGTCAAGATTGTGTTTTCAAGAATTACATGACATGTTAAAGCCAAATATTGCTAAGTGCACCAAATAATAATAAATATTTCAGTATTTTCGGACATGATGCATGAAATTATTCAGTAGCGTAGCTAGAAATGTCGGCGCCGGGGGGCAAACCTATCCGCTGGCGGCTAAAACAAACCTTTATTTTGTGTAATACGCAAATTAATCAAAAAATAATACATCCTAATACTAAACGTATATTTTTTATTTACAGGAATGTAAAATATATAAACGGCAACTGACCAGCAGGTACATACATATTTAAATATAAACGTAAACTAAAAATCTGCAACCTTAATTAATTAATTAATTAAACATTAAAGTCTTTCTTCGGTTTTAAATCGATGAAAATTGATCGATAATTTGCTCAAAATTAATTTTTTGGGCAAATTAATTTTCTTGTTTAGGCTTTTTTTCAGTCTACTTGCAAAGGCGTTACCTATGAACTCATCTCTTAAAGATGTTTAGCCTGTAGGCAACAGGGAACAACTCGGTTGGTAAGCAGATCCAGATGCTCGTCACACGCCAAAAAAGAAAATTTTGTTAGAGGCTGGTTCTGGGCGTGCTCTGTTGGATGAGAGCTTCTAGCTCGTCATGTGTAACGAAAAAAGCTGGCACAGGAGGGAATCAGGGTTGTCAATTCGGTCGAACACCTTCCGTGATAATATCGCTAAAAAAGGGAGAGATCACCCACCGTCCGCCTATGTTCCAAGGTGTGAAGGGAACGAGTCAGTGTTTCGTCGTTAATAAGTCTAACAGCTCGGTTCTGGATGGAGCCTAAGAGCGGTAGAGTACGTTTTGGAGCAGAACTCCAAATGTGAGAGTGATACTCCAGAGTAGGTCTGATTTGCGCTTTATAGAGTGTAAGCAGCTGATAGGAGCTAAAGTATTTTTTGGCATGGAAAAGTACACCCAGTTTTTAAGAGGTACACTTGAGACCTCGGACATGCTCATCCATGAAAAGTTAGTGCTTGCGGTTATTTCAAGAAGCGAAGGATTGGAGGATGGAGAAAGGATTTCCTTCTCCATGATGATGTCAAGGTAGTTTCCCTTAGTTTTTCTCCGGGAGAAATGTGTTTAAGTCTCGATTGATTTAGTCAGCCTGTTGTCTTCTTAGTTGTCCCAGAGGGGCCGATGATAATAGTTTGTCAGAAGAAAAGGATGACACAAGACTGTATCGTCTGCATAGTTGTAAATGGGGTTTTTAGTACGCGTTAGTAAGTCATTTATGAGCAACAGGAACAAAGTTGGAGACAAAACCGAACCCTGTGGAACACCAGCATCGATGGCAAATGCCTCGGACGAGACACCATCGATAGCGACCTGAAGACTCCTTTTATCCAAAAAACTAGACAATAGTGTATACAGAACCGGTGGAAAGTCATAAGCCGAGAGTTTCTCCAGGAGTGATTGGTGCCACACCCGGTCGAAGGCTTTGGAGATGTCAAGAATAACGACTCGGGACTTTCCATATTTTTAAAAGGTTGAATTGCAGATGTGTGTTACATAGGACATTAGCTCTCCTGTTGAAAGCTTCGCTCTAAATCCATAGTGCCTATCAGATATTATGTTGTTCTGTTCAAAATCTCGGTGTTAATGACTTTTTCCATTACCTTGGCCACAACTGGGATTGAAGATATTGGACGGTAGTTACTGGCAATATTTATCTTTCCCTTCTTAGGTGCAGGTTACATTCTAGCGCGCTTCCAGATGGCCGGGAAAATACCTCTAGTATAGCATAAGGTATATAGTTTGGGTTAGAATAGGTGTCAGCTCCAGTGCGCACTGTTTGAGAATAATGGGGCATCCAGTCCAGCGGCCTTTGAGCAGTCAATACGACGAAGTAACCCTCTTATCTTTTTTTTGCTTGAAAACGATTTTTTGCATTGTTGTGGTGATCCTAGGCAACATTTCCTTTGCAGTCACTGCAACGGAATTGTCTTCGCGCAATAGTGGTGGAAAACTTGAGGATGAAAAGTTTTTCCCGATGGCTTTTGCAAATCCCCAAAATGATTTTGAGCCGTTCGGACAGTTCAAAAGCTTCTCGCGGACTCTCTGATCAAAATCACCTTTGGATCCAGAAAATCTCGGCGCGAAACAACCGAAGCGTTGTTGCGCCATTTGCGATAAGTTTGGTTCTTTTTGGAAACCGCCTGAGCACCTGTTGTTGAACCTTGATTTTCCAGGATAGGATCATTTATTAGAGAAAGGGATTGAAGTCTCCATCCCAATGAGAATGACTTCTGTAATGGATTTAGCAATTACAGATAGATCGCTGGATTTAAACAGACGTCCCTGCAAGGGAATTACATGAAAAAGTCATGTTTATAATGCCACACTTTGCGAGGAAACACTTTAGAGGACGGTGGAGTGGGACAGGTGGACAAAGCTGATATAAGCCTGTGATCAGAGTTAGCCAGTGGTGATGTAATGTTTATCCTATAAGAGTTAAAAGATGTTGTTAGGAACAAATCCAGTAGGTAAGCCTGATGGTTTCCAACGTCTGGCATCCGTGTTGGCTCGCCCACAAGTTGAGCCAGGCCACAGATTGGAAAAGCCTCAGCTTCTCTGCCCACATCATCCATTCGGGAAGAAAACTTTAGCCAAGGGATGTTGTGAACATTAAAGTCCCCCACGAATGTTATTTCAGTATGTGGGTGGGTGGTTTGAAGTTTGTCGAACGTTAGTGAGAGATAGGAGAAGAGTTGTGTATAATTGGGTTCATTTGGAGAAAGATAAAGGATGCAGATAAATCTTGTAGCATCCTTTAGAGACAGCTTGAGTCAAAGAACAACTATTTAGACTTGTCTGGCTAATGGTACTTCCTAAACACGAAACTCTGAAAACTCATACTTTTTTACGACCGAAATTATCGGAATTTTTGGCTTGAAGGCGCCTTACGCAGTGGTTTTACAAATTTGCATGGACATACCACATGCCGCCGCGCCGGAATATATCGTTTTATTCCACGCCCACGTAGAATAAATACAAATAATAAATACCCTGACACAAAATGTATTGGTTGGGTAAAAAGTTTAATACATATTTTGGTCTTTGATCTTGGATTGTATTATAATTTAATTAATTTAAAAACTCAGTTAAGCTCATGAGCATTGTTAGCATTAGCATATTTATAAATTCGGAGCGGCGCGCCGCCTAATTTATCTCGGCGCCGTGGGGCCTCGCCCCCCCAGGCCCACCCGGTAGCTACGCCAGTGAAATTATTCTTAAAAACGCGCGAAAATCTGTGATTTTGTACAAGTGTATCGCTCGTCGTCGCGATCTAAACTAGCCCGCCGCGATAGACCGCCTTCAGTGTGACTGTTATAATACATTTTCGTGTAATATAAAATTATCGCTTTGTCGCTGCGGTCCAATATCGCTGCCCGCCACGACAGACCGCGTTCTGTGTGCCAGAGCCTTAATATCGCAGATTTTGTTAAATGTACGACGCAAAAAGCCTAACATTCTACAAGATTTTAAAATTATATTGTCAATGAGTAGGTTAAAACTTAAATTGCTACTAAAAATTACACCTAAATCGTTAAAACTCTCGACATTATCTAAAATTGTGTTATTAATAAAATATTCATACATTACAGGACTCTTACATTTAAAAATACGCATCACTTTACATTTAGATACATTTATTTGAAGGCAGTTTATATCACACCACTTACTAAACGCGGTTAAGTCCTTTTGAACATCCAAACAATCTTGAGTATTTTTGACACAGGAAAATAGTTTTAAGTCGTCAGCGTACATAAGACATTTACACTTTTCAAATACGGATACAACACTATTAAAAAACAATAAAAATAACACAGGCCCTAGATGGAAACCTTGTGGAACACCTGATATGACTTTTATTCCCCTTGACAAAGCACTTCCGATTTTAACATATTGTATCCGGTCAACAAGATATGAGTGTATCCATTCCCACTCCCAGAACACTTAAACGTTTTACAAGTAACTGATGCCACACTCTGTCAAATGCCTTTGTTAAATCGGTGTATATCACATTAACCTGGAAACCATTCTCTATATTTTTCGTCAAGAAATCTTGAAAAACAGCCAAATTGGTGGTAGTTGAGCGCCCCTTGAAAAATCCATGTTGCTCAGCAGCTATGTGATGTTTAATAGCTGAGAAGAGTTCATCTGTTATAATAGATTCAAAAACCTTTGCCATTATAGGTAACAATGAGACACCACGACAGTTTTTAATGTCGCTACGCGGAACTCTTCTAGAGGTTTGGAAACATTCCAGAGTCAAAAGATCTCTGATAAATCTGACAAAGTGGGACAGCAAGTACATCAAAGCACTTCTTAAGAAACACTGAAGGAACTCCATCTGGACTGGTGGTTTTCGACTCATCCAACGTGCTGAGCTTTCCCACAACTTCTGCATGCGAGACCCTTCCATAAGTAAGTGAAACGCATTCCTTGTCCACCATAGCAGGTACTGATAGGTGGGAATAGTCCTTGTAGCAATCTTCAAAATGGTCAGCAAATGCATTGGCTATTTGAACTGGGGAATTCCTTTCAACACCATTATACTTCATGGACTTGGGAAAACCCTGATCCTTCTTTAGAGAGTTGACATAGGACCAAAAGTGTTTAATATTATCTCTAAGAGTGTGCTCGGTATTAGTGACGTATAGAAGATGACTCAATTCTATTAAATGTTTGGAATCCGATCTTAGTTTTGAGAACTCAGTATAATGTTCCTGTTTTTTTGTTTGTTTGTACCTTTTATATGCCCTGTTTTTCTGGTTTAATACTCTTATGGTTTCATGTGTATACCATTTGGGATATTTTCCATTTTTAGCAAGCCTTCTTGGAACATATCTGCTAATACCCTCAAAAAGAATCTGATAAAATTTCTCCACGGTATCATTAATATCCAGATTAAAATCTATCCATGTCCAGTCAACTTGAGAGAAGAAACTGTTTAAGCCATCATAGTCAGCCCTGAAAAAGTCATACCTTGCTTCGTCGTCCACTTTGAAAGTTTCCGTGCTCAACGAGAGCGTCATTTCGATGGGAATATGGTGCTGCACGACGGAGGTAAGCAGATGTTGAGCTCTTTCCAGATTCCAGCCTGTAAACTCATCCCCAAAAACTAGATCCAGAAACCTATTGTGTTCGTTTGGAATGCCGTTAAGCTGTTGCAATTCGCTTAAAAACATGCCAGTTATTAAGGCCTCTGCTGTGGATGTAGGCAAGCTTTCCGGTATCAAAGTTCCATTGTCCCCACTCCACTGAACGCTTGGGATATTAAAATCCCCAGAAATTAAAAATTTTGCATTTTTGTGCCTTTTCCTGAGCTGCTCTAAAGTTATAATAAATTGTTCGTATGCTTCCACCTGCGAATTCGGGGGAAAATAAACGCATCCCAACACCAATGTACATCCTTTTGTTCTCAGCAAAACCCATATATCATCAAAAGCATGATCGTTGGAAGATACCAATATACTTGATTGTAAGTTCCAATGCACTGCCAGCAAAGCTCCTCCGCCCCTCTTGCAGTTCAAGGCCTTATAATTTCGGTCCGCTCTATAAACCGTGTATTCAGTAGGAAATAACTCTGAAGTCTTTATGCTATTATTTAGACATGTTTCAGTAAGTGATATGATGTCATAATTGGAGGCACAAACAGAATGAAGTAATTCACTAGTCTTAGTCCTTAGGCCTCCGACATTCTGATAATACACGGAAAATAGAGGATCATGATTATTTATTGCTATGTTCGAGTTCTGCTTTTGGTTGGGTGCCAAAAATACTTAGCCGATACCGCAATGTGGTGATGCTTTAATAGAGCCAAGATAATTTCACGCTTACTCTCATAATCTACCAAGCCATTTTGACTTGAGCTTAGGAGTGATATAAAGCATTTATTATGTCTTATAAAGTAAGTATTTATGAAATCATTCTGGTCACGTATAAGCTTATTCAAAACCGGTCTATAAAGATGGTAACCACATCCGACCATGTAGCATTTTCAAATTTTGGCATGAACAAATGCTACTGTTTTGCTTGATTTTTATTTATTTTTATTTACAAACACAATTTAGTTTGGATTATTCGATATAGGTATAGTGTACATTACCTTGTTTTGTCTTGAAAGGTATTGAATATATTTTCTATATTTACATTTATGATGTAGTAGACGCTTGTTATGTAATGATAGCACCTGGCTTGATTTTTGTCCCTTGCAGAGTCGAAGGTACTCGACTAGGCCTCGGAAACTTCTTTTATAGGTTCTGATTGTGCATTTCAATTCGCTAGATTTTTGTCTTTGGATTTAAATACTTGAGCTCACTTTATTACTCAGGACAATGCTCACAAGCTTTTCTTTGATCTAAAAGTTAATAAAAACTTAACAATTTGTTCGATACAGATGTAACCTAGAGTATGTATTATTTTAGATAAATTTCTAGCAGTACATACCTCAAAGGATTTGGAGATCATATAGGTCGTCTGATGTAGCTTATAATTCGGATATCTAATTGTGTTTAGGTTTATTGTTTCCTTTTGTTTTATTTGTCTTTCGAAGAGATTTCGTGTTTTCATTTCTTGTGTCAAAATGTCATTCACCTATCGGTCTATAAGTAAGACACAGGCACACCATATGTTTTTGACAGTTAAAATTAGACATGTTCTAGAATCGACGTCTTAAATAACGATTCCTTTTAAGGTGTATTTACTTGACCTTGGCGAATATGGTCTAGAGCAGTGATGTGGATGCGCTCGGACTCGTTATTTCAACTAAATTAGGTTGGCAGCAATGTTTAGGGTTCAAAGTGCGAAACAGGTTCCAGTTTCTTTCTTTTAGCGCCGTATCGTCTAGGTGACGGGTCGAAATCCCGTTGTGGCTTCGTCGAGGCCGAGGTGTAAATCCTCATGGACTGGTTCTAATAATTGGGGTCATTATTTTATGATATTTTTGCTACGTTTAAGTTTTTGACTCGAACCAGGGCCATGGAGGTTACCTATATTAGTTTTTGTTGAGTTATTGGAATCCGACCTCCACGTGGTAAGTCACAAATTTTTTCATGCAGTTTTTCAGTGGAATTAATTGCATTTTCCAATTGTTCTAGAAGAATTTATGTATTGCTGTTGCTCCCATGTTGTTGATCATTGGAATCGTCGATTATTGTTTTTGGAGAAATCTCTAGAATGGACACTGTTCGTTTTGTTCGACTGGCTATTACCAGGCTATAGGCCCTATAGATAGTTCTATAGGTAAGATGAAAAACTAGTTAGGTTATGAGTAATCATTTCAGTGTAAGATATTTACTTTTTGCTTAGACAAACAATTGTTTTTAGGGTTCTCTCCACGGGTACCGCTCTGGCACACGTATATCGCTTTGCCTAACTGCGATATCCTATCCAGCGTGTTTTTTTTTTTGGTTTACTTGCGTGTCTTAGAGTTATTAAACCACCATTTGCATGTTATGCCCTTGTTGTTATCATTGGCTGGATGTGGCGTACTAAGTTTGGAGAAGTCAGTTTCTGATTTGACGTGATTTGGAGTTGCATGGACCGTACATATAATAATACTGGTATTTATTTGGAGAACATTTTAAAATTAAGAATACCTACTTCATGATTTGTAAGTAATATCATTTTCCTATTTGTAAAGCTGTCTCGGCAAATTTAAATTATCTATACATTGAGCGATTATATACATATTTTATTTTATATTATTGCGGCAGAATAAAATTCATGAATTTTAAACCCTGCGCTATTTACCATCATTCTAGTGACCTATTATTGGGTATGCGGAATATTTGCCTAACAGTTTATATTTGACACCGTTGTTGATAATAGTCAATATTATGTAAGTTTCATTTCTATTGCTTTACTGTTGATACATGTGATTGTAATTGTATTATATCATTGTTATTTTATATCAAGGTATCTCCTCATTAGTAGGGAAAGAATAAAGTATTTATTTTGGGGAAATATTATGCCTTATTGAAAAGCTCCTCCAAGAATTACTTTTCAGCATTTAACAACTTTATGGATTTTTCTTAGTTGAGTCAAAGTTAACTAAGTGGTGCCCAAATATTTTTACTAAAGTGTACCGAGGATCCACGAACCTAGCTCTCCACTACATTACTGGCTGCCGTTCGCATCTATAGGTAGGTTTTCTAATAGGACACAGGAAAAGTTGCCATAACCACACTCAGACTAGTAGAAGATGTTATTGCCAGAAGTTCCACCAGTTCATTTTCAGTTATGGGCTTTCCTTTTATTGCGTTGTAATCTAAAGACGAACACATAATCCTCCTTCGTAAAGTTCTTGCATAACGGACGACAAATTTCAATGTGTTCTGAAAAAACCTCCCTGGCAAAGCTTGACAGTTAATATCAAATGATGTACCAATATACTTCTTAAATAGCAATGCACAACCTCTTGCATTCTCGCCACCCACAACCAACAACCGCCTTCTTGGTCCTTTGGGTTTGCTGCCAGGGGTAGTAACTTTTTCACTTTCACGCTCAATCTCCTGTGGTGTAGCCTGATAGTCTGGTAACTCTACATTGCACACTGCTTCTAGTTGTTGACGAAGCGACTTTATGTCCTCTGACAGAATTACATTCTCCTTCTCTAAAGTCTTAATGGTAATAATTAAGTTCTTGTTTAGGCTAGTTAACTCCTTTATTTCTTTCTCCAAGGATTCTCTCGCTGCCATAAATGATTCCAATTGAGCTACGGTTTCGCTTTCATCGCTCTTCAACTTTTGCAGCTCTAGCTCAAGGCAAGAGTTTCTGTGGTTTAGCATATCAAATTTTGAAGATAAAGATTTTTCAGCTTCGGAAACCACTGCCTCATAAGATTGACTACTTCTTTTAAGTCTTGTAATGTACCTATCTCTTTCCGCTAGCTCCTTCTCCAATGACTCAATTTCCTTTTCAAAAGAGGAGTTCTGATTTTCTCTTTCTATCGATATTTCCTGGCATTTATCTGAGCAGAAAATCATCCTTTTAGTTTAATCACGTTTGGTCGACGTTCCAAGCAACTAGGATGGAAAATACTAGCACACTCTACGCAGCAGTAATTACAAAATTCTTTGTTACTACAGCACTTAAATGCCCGATGTATTGTTTTAGTAATATGTGCAGACACTCCGTAAAGCAATCAATATTTAACGTTAACGTAAAACCTCACGATAACACTCTTACAGTGCAAAAATGCTCCAAAACATTTTTAACCAGAAAAGATAAGGCAAGCATTCCATTGTACAAAGCGAATTCCTTAAATCCAATTGTTTACTTCTTCACTTTGATTTGATAATTTTATTTTTACTGATTCATAAAGTTAATTGAAATGTAACCACACAAAAAATATTACAGAATTGGAGAACAGATCACGATGAACACATAGGTACCAAAAACTACTTTTAACACTTACGTTATAAGGTATTATTTTCGTAAAAACGAGGACTGATTTCCAAATGCGTGTGTATTAGACAGCATTGATGGTCATGCTATTGAAGAAACACGGGCTGCGAAGTACCTTGGCATTATTATTGATAATTTTCTTAAATGGCAGCCTCATATTGATCATCTTTCAAACAGAGTTCGAAAACTCATACACAAATTTTACCTGCTAAGAGAATATTTAAATAAAAGGACCTTGATTACAATTTACAAAGCAATGGTGGAATCAATTATGGCATACGGAATTTTGGTATGGGGTGGCCTTTATAACAATAGCTTATACAAATTAAATATTATACAAAAATATATATTAAAAATCATGTTTAAAAAAAATAGACCATATCCTTCACATTTACTCTTTACTGAAAAAATTTGTAATATTAGATCACTTTATGTTGACGCAGTTTGTTCATATATTCACACTCATTCAAATTTAAAATTTGTTGTTAGACATAATTATGACACGAGAACCAAAAATGACAAGAAAAATTAAAGCTGCCTATAAGCCACAACAATCTCAATCTAAGATATATCAATTGTGGATAATTAATTACCGACCGAAATAAGAAGTTACTCTAACAGAAGAAAATTTCAAAAGTTAAGTAAAATGGAAATTTTTAGAAGTTATCATAAGTTCAAAAGGTTTCTTGGTTAACTATGGATTGTTGCTTGGGAGGGACTGAGGAATCAGGAAATTGAAACTTTTTTTATTTTTAATTATATTTGTTTTTTTCTTTTTTTTATATATGGGAGGTTTATAATATGGTGGAGCTAGTTATTTTGGAAATCAGTTGTCATTGTGTGTTTCAAGGTGTGTTTAACTTTAGTACTATATGTTAAGCATTTCAGAATATACAGATGTTTTAACATCTAGGTGTTTGTTAAGAAAAAAAAGAAAAGAAGATACATCAATGTAGAGACTCTACCTATTAATAGTAATAATTGTTACATGCATTGATTTGTTAAATAAATAAAGTGTCATAATACTCGAGGCCATCAAGTACAATATAATTTCCCTATTCATGTTAACACTAACTGGAAAAAATTGTTTAGAAAAATAAGAAAGAAATTTTTTTGGTCCGCTATATATTGTCTGCAATAAGAATACTTTTGTTGCATATTTTTAGCCGTACAAAACGATAGCAGAAGCTACCCTTAAAATTTTAAACGGCAAAAGGGTTAAGTTCTTTATTTTACGTTTGCACCAATAGTTAGAAATTGTGTTATAAGGTAATAAATTTATTAAAGTAGTGAATTTATCGACACATTCTCCCACATTTATAGAGTTATTTCACCGTATTTGATTACGATATGTAAAGTTTCATATAAGGTTTAAGTATATCAGTAGGTATACTTGGACAGTTCACCAACTTGCCCCCAATACTGCCCCTCGTGAGGGGTTGTATTGAGGGGCTGTTAATCCAAGTCGGCAAGCTGTCTCTCAAGACCGCTTTTTGGACAGACAGACAGCTCAAGACCGATTTTTGTTACTGCGTACCTCCTTCGCGGCGGATGTTTGTGAACTGTCCAAATATACCTACTTATACTTACAAAGTTATTACAGGTAAATAAATCTGGCGATTAGCCGCGCCACTCTTCTGCAAATACTGCCTAGTAGGACCGCCATCATTTTGAAATAGGAATATTAGCTAATCTTCGAGCAAATATATCATGTGGTGAAAACATTCATATTTTTTTATTAACCATATATTTTCTTGCTATGACGAATTCAAATGATAATCTTCTTTAATATGGTACTAAACCACATTCGTGGGTTTATCGCCGAGCACGTACACATATAATATTTGCCATCAGTCGAAGACTAAAAATCCAAATTTACCAGCTAAATAATACGATTTTCTTGCCGCATTTTCTGAACGATTTTTCTATTGCATGGACCAACATAAACATTTTTTACTTGAAATAAAATATAGTTTCCTGCCATCCAACGCACTGCTGGAATAAAAATAGGATTAATACAATTTTCCGTGAGCTCCGGCTCAAACCTCCTATATACGAGACTACTCCTAAGGGAGTCAACGTGGCGAGCAGTTTATAACGTCTATTTCTCGGGTAGCAACGTTTGTTTTACCTATCTGGTCAATTCTCTTAGAAAGTACGAACTACTCACAGACGAAAAACTGAATTTTTCTTTTAGTATCAAGACGTACAAAATATCGATTTTTCAGTATTAATATTTGTATGAAAATAAGGGTATTCCAATAATAATTACGAATTAGAATAGAAAACTAACAATGAAAAATTAGTTATAATTAACTGTTAATTAAGTAAGATAACACAACTAAAAGGAATTATTACAATGGCACATTTCTGATTTTGATGTGATTTTATACAAAATAGACTCCTCGCTTAGAAATCTCTATACAAATTCCAATATTTGAGTCCCTTAGCTTATATGTTATCAGTCTAGCAGGCAAAATGTTACTTTGAACATTACATATATCTTGAATATGCATTTAATGATATTTTTATTCAAATCTGAGCTAAGAAATTCACAATGAGTTCATGAGCCAATTTTAGGAAACAACTTAGACTTATCTGCAAATTTATATTATAATTTTAAAGTGACTTAATGGGTCAAATACTTGGCTATGGCAGTAATATATTTTCACTTCGTCTTCGTATAAAAATTCATGTTTGGTGGGGCTTGTTGGACAAACATTCCAGCATGTGTATTAATTTAGCGTATAGTTTGGTGATAACACCATGTATGTTCGTAGTATGATTGAGCCATAATTAACACGCAAATAAATTTATTTCACCCCAGGTAAACAGCAATTTGGGCATTTAAAACATTAAATTTCAGTTACTCCTTAGTACGAACCTGGATTGTCAGTAGAATACATTCCATTATATGAAACAATCGCTGGAAAACAAGTCGTCACTCCGTCAAGGAAAATTTTATTAATCGTTCTCGATGTAATATATCTCTGTCTTCGTCAATATTGTGTAAGCAATAATATGTCAAATAAAGAAAGAACATGTTTCTACCATCTCAAATGCATCCGCGTCCGCGCAATTCCCGATCTATTCCTCTTGCTGCACCGATAGGCAAAATTAGATTTTAGTGACAGTGCCTTAAGCCGGCCACTCAAACAGAGAGAAGAATGCGCGGATTTAAGTGCACACTAGCGTTAACTTGAACCTATAGTCTGTCCAAACCCACACACACACAACGTTTAAAATCGTCAGTTTTGCGTACGATGCATGGCGTCACGAAAATACCTTATGTTGATGACAGTGGCTTGCTTAGTAATACAAAAAATAAAGTGCTACAAAAACCAAAAGACCTAGATCCAAATGGGTGAAAGAATGGTTGCTGAAACGTTGTGAATATTCTCACGTGAACTTATTATAAGAATTACGGCTGCAACCTGCTGACTGGCACAATTACCTAAGAATGGACGTAGGCACACATTTAGAATTGTTTGCTCTTTCTAATAAAAAGTTCAATACTCAAATGAGACCGGCAATAACACCTAATGAAAAATTAGCCTAAATGATGCAGATTTGAATGCAGTATTTAGCGCCACTGTTTTAAACCGAACTGTGCACGGACTTGTTTACCACTCACGGTGACCCTTCCCTATGCGACTGCAACTGCGCGCACCAAAAGTCAAGCAGCGCTAGATTCCCAACGCCTTAATTGTGCACGCTACAGGCTTCCCCATACACAGTGAGTTTGCATTCGTTCAAGTTTTCAGTCTATGTGAGCGGCCGGCTTTATAAACCCTTGTGAAGCAACGGCTGTTGTCGCAGCTTGAATTTGGCGCCAAGAACATTTACCAAGTCGCCAAGATATTTAGTCATTTTCTCATTTGTTTGCTCTCGTGTACTCTGTGTTTCCTTTCTTCAACATGGAATTAAGGATTCTTTTGGGCATTTTATACGCATTTTCTTATACAGAAACGCGGTAGTGTCTCCACTATACTATTCAGCTTTCAATCTCTGTATGTCCGGAGTGTGTGTTAGGAACAAATTCGAAAAAACATGGATTATTACGAATCTTGGTCTCTCCTGTACTATTCGTTTGGTCCACCTGTCTTCATCGTGTCTAGCGACATGCCCATTGCCCACCCAGTTCCATTTTGAGACCGCGGTTCTTGTTATGACATTGTCCACTTTTAGTCTTCTTCATTATGTATGTAGTTCCTAAGATTTACTCCCAACATAGAACGTTCAATAATTGCTCTTTGAGTTGTTCTAGATCTATTGGCAGATTTCAAAGTTAGTGTCATTGTTTCAATGCCGTAGATCATTACTGGGCGTATACGGGTATTGAACACTTTCTTTTTAAGGTTTACCGAGATGTCTGAACTTGTCAAGATATATCCCAGTCTTGTCACTGCTGCTCAGGTCAGTCGTATCCTTCGAGTTACCTCAGCTATTTGATTTTCTTTGCCGATTTTTATTTTGTGGCCTAGATACACGTAATCATCCACATTTTCAACTGTGTGTCCCT
This sequence comes from Pissodes strobi, assembly GCA_016904865.1. NCBI lineage: Eukaryota > Metazoa > Arthropoda > Insecta > Coleoptera > Curculionidae > Pissodes > Pissodes strobi. The sequence goes on from MU184753.1 coordinate 102,676, forward strand.
CGATCTGTAATGCTGCGTTCTTGGGAGTAATAGGTTTGGTTTTTCGCAAGTTCATTGTTAGGCCAACCTCCTCAGATGCAGTTTTT
>MU184753.1:113321-133813 GCA_016904865.1 Pissodes strobi
AGTAATTTCCCTCTTTGGAGAATGGCCCTCATATTGTAGTAGAAGCATGTAATAGAATAGGTCATTCCAAAAAGTATTGGTCGTTGTCGAGTGCAACTGACCGAATATACAGTTTATTTGCACAAACTTGTTTAATTTTAAAATACAAATGAGCCGTCATCAAGCTTCGATTCTCATAAATGAATTATTTTTTAAATAAACGTGTTATTAGTGTAGCCATTGCTGAAAAATGGTTTTATTTTAATCATTCTTATTATTCTGCCTAAATATTTTTTGCAAAGAAAGAAATAAATTTGGTCAGCTTTTCAATTAACTTTGTCCTAGAGGAAAAAACTGGGTCTTTTATAAATTATTACAGACTATGCTTAGGGAAAAATGATTTTAGAGATTACTGACCATTCCGTTTAATGTCTGGCTCTTAAAGACCCTTTGCTCGTTATATTCCTTAGTTGACCTCGATAATAATCCATATAATGAACTTACGGATAAAAGATCAGATCTTTTTATTCGTGCTAGTATGTATTGGCTTTACTCTGCTCAAGATATAACTGGGGAAGGAAAATGCCCAAATATTTCGTTAATTAACGTTGAAAGAAGTGGAATTAATTAATTTATAGACATTCGTTGAGAATCATTTTCGCAAGAAATAATTCTGTAGCAAACCAACTACACTCTATTACCATAGCAATTATCTGATTTTTTTTGTATTTCATATACTTAAACGCTACGATTTTACAGGTTCGCTGTAAGTCTTATAGCAGTAAACCGCCTTATCTAAATGTTACATTAGATTTTCGTCTTTATGCAGGTTACCGAATTGAGCTCACTTCGATTTCCCGTATAGATTCTCTTCGATCAGATTTTTTTCTTCACAGGTTAAGTGATTTGATTTAATTTTGTTAACTGTTTATTTGACTACTGACATTTTCGCTGCCATAGGATTAATTTAGAATAGGTTTTTTATTTAGCAAAATTATTCTTATTTTAGGTATTCTGTGCTATGTTTAGTCAGAACTCTAAAAATTCAGATTCCAGTTAGATATATTTTAAAAATAGGAATAGACAGTATTAATGATTTAGGACTTAAGATTAAGACTTAATATTCTTATAATATTAAAAGTTAAAAAATCGCACATATGGGATAATAACTCGCAAATGGCAAATCGGATCGCTAAAAACAAATGGCCTTCGGCTGAGAGTTTAAATTGACATTAAGAAAATAGAAAGAGAATTGATTAAAAATACCAAGAAAGATAAAAGAACAAATTATCCACAAATATGTATTATGTAGAGTGCATACAAAAGGCAAAGTTTATAACATGCATTTTAACGTTTCATAATTTAATACCATTAAATAATTTAAAACACAAAATTATTAAAATTTACAAAATACACTTTAGAATAACTATTCATTTATTCCAATAAATTATTCTAAATTTCAATCAATTAATCAAACATCACGTATTTCAATTTGTCTTAATTACAAAAGGTTAGTGCAACGTAAAATTTGCTTGATTGGATAATTTGTTTTTCTGTGTGATTTTTTTTTGGTGCCAGCACGTTAACTATAAAATTATGTCCCACAAATTTATCTTTCAATCAGAATATTAAACATATAGCCAATTTCGATAATTAGAAAAACAAATAAACGAGAATTGGAAGGGCAAATGACTCCCCCGTGTGACATTTCATTAGTACTTTGATGTGCAATAAAAAGTTCTATTTAGCTTTTCTCCTCTTAAGTAATTAAGTCAGGCAATATGTATTTACCTTCTTTTTTTTATTAGTTCACGTACGATAATTAATTTTCGTTACCTTTACGATCTTCACGTTTCGGTGTATTATGGAAATAAAGGTAATTATCATTGAACGGAAGATACGTAAATTTACGAACGAAATAGTGTAATAACATCTATATCTACAAAGAACTAAGTGCTAACCAAATTTTAGCTCATGACGAATTATTGCATGTAGGCCTTTGCTATTTGGAGCGACGATGTAGAAGTGAGACTTTAGGACGGAAGGGTAATCGCGATCCAGTCAATCAGCCCTATGCTGTAATGAAGATTAACTTCAATCAAGGTTAAAATAATGATTTAAAAATTACATTTAACAGCCATTTCAATGTAAAGTATTTATCATGTCCAAACTCTCTTTCAATATATCTACTGGAAGATAATTTCCTAAAATAATGTAAAAATATGAGAAATACTAAAATACTAAGAAAATAACACATACTTAACGGTTTTCTCTGTGGTTTATTTAGCCCCTTCCGTTTTCTTGTCTTATATGTACATTTCGTTAGCTTCTGTTGAAAACCCAATTCAACTATTTTGGAATGGCCAAAAATTAAAATTTTTGATAAAACCTCCAAGAGTTTTTTTTTCTAGTTCCGTCAATATTTCCAATAAAGGTAGACCTCCTCATGTTAACTCACGCTCAAAATGAATTCGTCTAGCTTTTGCTTTGATTTTTGACTCCCATTCTCTAAAAACTTTCGTATTTAAACGAATTATGTGTAGAAAGTAAACTATTTTGATGTATTGTGGTCATACATACCCTTTTCCAGTTTTCAACGGATTCCTTTGGACCTCTCTCTTGGTTAATTAGAACGCAAGCAAAGGTTTTTGAAACATTCCACATCACCACAATGTCTTTTACAGTCAATATACAACTCATACTGGAATGTTGTAGTTTTTTGTCTCCCCACAGCTATAAATAATACAAAATTGTTCCAAAAACAAATTTATTTCATCAATTGCAAATGTATAAAAGATAATTTCCAAATGTTTAAAAGATAATTTATTGTTTCATGTTTTTCATTACAAAAGCCAAATTATTAATGGAATCTGCAACAGCTCTTATAGATTTTGCAATCTCTTGCAGTCCAGCATTTGTGTTCATCCAAGAGCACTAACATATACTAGAAAACCGAATTTAGTAGGAGTTAGGCTCGAAGTTAGGTAGATATAGGTGAATACATAATTATGATCCAAGAATCAAAATTTAAAATAAGTTTTTACCTTAATATACTGTCGCGAGTATTCGTGATGACAGTTCTTTTAATTTTTTCTTAATGCCTCCACCGGTCTGTCATCATACGTTTGAATCGCGATGCCACGCCTTACTCAGCGTGCAGGGGTATAACTCCGATGGTAGTACGGGATTCTTTACGTAAGGTGAGAAGCGAAGATACAGAAAGCACTTAAAAAACAATAAAGTATATTAGATAAACTTAATGAGAAAAGATTAACAATGTGTATTGGTCAAAGACCCAACGATAGAGTTTTAACAGCGTTTACTGGTCAGAAACTTAATGAGACTAGCCTATACCCAATTATTAAGGTGCGCATGCTTTCTCGACTTGAGGTATGTTTTATGAATTGTTTATAGGTCTTTTTGGTCACTGCTTTGTAAATATAGTTTATCTTATGTTGTGTTGTGTTTTATTTAATGTTAAGGTATCTAAGAGCACTTGGACACTACACTTTGAACTACTTGACAGACTACTTAGAAACTTCACTCGAAGAACTTTGACAGACTCGACTTTTCTACTGTGGTTAATGAAACCCCTAGTCTTAGCAGTCGATGTGGCTAACCAAGTACTAGGTGTGGGGCAGGAAAAGGATTATAACTTTAGCAATCATGTGACTAACCAAAGAGCGGATTGAACCAAAAGCAGTCATGTGACTAACCCTGGAGCTGGTTTAGGTGAGACCAAAAGTCTGACGAACTGAAGGTTTGCCAGTGTATTTATATTAGAGAACTTGCTGATCATTGCATGCTTAAGGTTCATAATCGCTCCCGTTGACTGCTCGCGTTGTTTATAGTTTGCTTAAATAATTCCCTAGTTCAAGTTCAAACTTGGGACAGGGTGACAATTAGTTAATAGCTTTATGAATTATTATATTTGACAATACTTACATTTTATTGTTTTTGGGTTAGATTCTTTCTTGGTAAAAGCTGATCTACAGCTACGCTTGATTCCAGATTTTCACTATTATCAATGGCATCTTCAATCGGCTCATTTTCCGTAATTTCAATTAATATTTCTTCAGTTTTATTGTCGTCTTCTCTAGTATCCACTTCGGTATCTGTTTCAAGGTGACCTAACAATATATCGGGAAATATACATAGGTATACAGGTTTTTGCTAGGTACACACAGTTTAAGAGTAAATCCTCTAGCCAAAAACAAGGAAATTTTCTCATATAAACACAGATCTATTAAAGATATAAACACAATAATAGGCTACACACAAAAAGAAATATACTGTAAAATAATGAGAGTGAATAACTTACCAGTTTGCTGTGCGCGAAGTCCTAGTTCCTCAACATTGTTAATACCAGAACAGCTGACAAACAATCCTCTGACATCAGCACACATCTTCTCAACTTCATTTAAAGGTTTGTTCTGCCTGATTTTTGCCTTTATGCGAGATTTCCACTCTATGAAAGCCTAAAAAAATTATAAGTTTATGTTTTAAATATATTTGATTCTGTTATGCATATCAAATTATGGTAAATATATTAAAACTTAAATAATATTTAAGGGCTTTCCGTTTAAATAAGGCTACGAGTCATAAACTCAGCCCTTAGAGGCGTCTCATTCGATTTTTGTTAAAGAAAAACGAAATTTCAAAGCAAAAACCTTTGAATATTCAGTTTATCAAAGTAGAATCTATTTTGATAAACTGAAACTAGATACCACTAATCTATTTAATAGATAGGTGATAACATGTCACTATAGGTATAAAAGTGTCATAATAGGTAATAGTAATGTCACATTTGGTAGTGTGTTTCTCCTCGGTTTTCTCCATCCAAAGAACCTTGCAATATTCAAATATTTATGATAAAACATGAAAGTTTTATACAGGTTTCAGATTTTACTTTTTTGTGTTAGATTGGCTATATTACTCGGTATATTATTGGGGTCTAATATTTATTTATTCAAAGTATCCAGTTTCCTTTTTTTTTTCTTTTTACCCAAAAGATTAGATTATGTTTAGAACAATAATTATTAAGAAGTGTATTTGAAATGCTGCTACGAAAAATTTTTTGAAACATGAATTTTTAGGTGATTTTTACAATTTTCAAAGGAGTCAAAAGGCTGTTTTGATTTAGATAGTTTAACAACAGCTCACAAAGAAAAGATCTTTTTATTGTAAATATCTAAAAATGTGTCTTCGAACACATTAATCAGTTTTTTAAATATAACATAGCCTGTTGAAACTACGTCCACTACTTGTTCACGAAGATATTAAAGAGCCCCACGACATAAGGAATTAATTAAATTGTCAGAATCCTCTACAACACAAGGTTCATTTAAAGTTAAATTTTCTTTACAAAATTCACAACTAAATTTTTTTAAAACAATATGACAGCAATATCCGCTTAAATAAGTGATTACGGGCATTTCAGATGTTATAGCTTCTGTATCAGACTGTGTAATTGCAATTTTGAACAATAAATTGATAACATAGTAAGAATTTAATGAGTTATCTAATGACGGGGGTTCACATTCAGGAAGTTCAAAAAATTTATTTACATTAATATCTCCATAATGTTTAGATTTTAATGATAATAAAGCTGGCGAACAGGGATATGATAATGGCCACCAGCTAATAATTGCCTATATTTTCCAAACCGCCCTTTCAATGGGTCCGTTTGAAATTTTCCCAGTAAAACATACGTCATATTAAGCTCGGTTAAATAGTATTCAGTCACTTCCAGTAGCCCATGAATGATATGACTTAATGCGGTGTGGGTTTGTCGAGTCAGTCTATTTGGAAAATTAAGTGAATGCCAAAAATCTAGCCAATCTGGCATTTTTAACAGGAAATTTAATTTCGGATCATCGTTGGAAGCTGATAGTATTTCTCTGGTGAAAGGTTCTTCAAATGTATCTAGTAAATATTTTTCCTTAGGATGGTTTTAACATTAACTATTCTCCACCAGGTCCATATAATATTAATAAACTCTGCTGTGTCTTGTGAATGTGACAAATTATTAACAAAACCTTTCAAAGCCTCTATAATAAAAGGATTAAATATTTTGAGAGCTTATTTAACATTTTGCCTTTCTATAGATGATGGAAAAAAGAGCCTTTAAACTAAGGGAATACCCATGTTTTAATATTTTGTCTCGTTCTAGTTCATGAAGTTTTTTGACCACTGAAAACGAAGCACATTTTTTTTGGCCTGTCTCAAAATCGGGATAGAAAAATGCCTGCTCAGGTTTAGAATTTAGCCAGTTGTTAAAAATACATTTTAGTAGATGAACAGTGTCAAAAAGGTAAAATAATGATCTTTCTCGGGCAATAGGATGGGAGAAAACTATACAGAGTTCATTCCGTGGTGAAAAATATACTCATTGCCTTGCTATTTATTGCATTATTGTCGCTAACTGTACAAAATAATATGTAGCCAGTTTCTTCCAAATTTTCTACTATGGTCTTGATAAAAGTATATAAGATTTCTGAGTCAAGTTTAGCTACAGGACATACATGAATTACTTCTTTAAGGCTTGAGCAAGGACTTGTGATCATAAATGCAACTGCAGATGATGCTAAAGTATTGCTGTTATTTATTGATGTTTCCTGCCTTATAATCCAAATAGGAGTCAACATGAATTTCATCAAAAAGTAATATAATAGTATATTATGATATATTTCATATTTCATATTTCTTTATTGATACTTAAGCCATACAATATATGGATGTACAGGGTGTCCGTTATAAATGTAACCCCCCTCTAACTTTTTTATTTACCCTCGTATAAAAAAATGTTATGTACAAAAGTTGTAAGGATCTTCATATAGTTTTCGGCGGTGTTACTAGAAAAACAATTGAAAATCGAAATTCTACTGTGCAAATTAAATTAATGTTTTTTTTAAATGGGACACCCTTTATATTCTTCCGGATATCGGTAGAGCTCATTAAGACGAGTTCAGTAATATAAGGTTTGTAGGGTCTAGCTATAATAGCTACCACGTAAATTGCAAGAATGTCGGGTATCTGATTATTACTGAACCCCTCTCCTAAATTCTTTATTTGGTGAGCCTGGAAAAAATGTTGTATACAAAAGTTGTAGGTTCCTTCAGAAACTTTTCTGCGGTGGTACTAGAAAAACAATTGAACATCAGAAAAGCTTCTGATGGAAGATTTTTTTTCTAGCTAACCAAATAAATAATTTAGGAGAGGGGTTCAGTAATAATCAGATACCCGACATTCTTGCAATTTACGTTGTAACTATTATAGCTAGACCCAACAAACCTTATATTACTGAACTCGCCTTAAAGAGCTCTATCGATATACAGAAGAATATACAGGGTGTCCCATTAAAAAAAAACATTAATTTAATCTGTACAGTAGAATTTCGATGTTCAATTGTTTTTCTAGTAACACCGCAGAAAACTGTATGAAAATCCTTCCAACTTTTGTATGTAACATTTTTTTATACGAGGGCAAATAAAAAAGTTAAAGGGGGGTTACATTTATAACCGGACACCCTGTACAAGTCCTATATACTAAGTACATTGCATAACATTAAATTATAAAAAAAAAACACCACTAAATTTACACCTAGACAAACTAAAATGAATGGGACAAGTAGTCTCTTACAGAGTAAAATGCCCCATCCAACAGAATAGTCTTGGCCACATTTTTAAATTTATTCAGAGGAAGACTTCTGACCGACTGGGGAAGTTTATTAAAAAGCTTTTTCCCGACATAAGCGGGAGACCTTTCAAACCTTGCCAATCTATGAGAATCCAAGGCTAAAAGGTCCCCGTATCTTGTGAAATATGAGTGAAAATCACTACCCGAGGGATAGTCATCAAGATTCAGCCTAGTAAACAATAAGGACCTGAAAATATAAATGCAAGGAAATGTCAATATCCTATGCCATACAAATATAGGCTTACAACTCTCCCTATTTGGCATTCCAAACAACAACCTGATAACCCTCTTCTGGGCAATGAAGATTCTACTGCTTTCCGCACAATCTCCCCAAAAAATTACACTATAGTTTAAGTGACAATATATCAACGAATAGTAAATATTCAGTTCTTCCTCTATGTTAAGGGTATCCTTCAATCTAGAAATTGCAAAGAAACCTGAGTTAATTTTAGATGCCACATGTTCAACATGTGCACCCCATGATAGAGTATCATCCAGATGGAGCCCTAAAAATTTTGTACACTCGGTATGCTTCACAGAGTCAATTTCAACAATTGGTACATTTCTACGAGATCTAAAGTGAATAAAAACGGTTTTATTAAGATTTAGTATTAAGCCATTACTGGCACACTTACCTGTCAAACTGATCCATAATACTTTCGACCTTCAGTCGGAGCTCCTCATCAGTCTGTGCTGAGACCAATACCGTGGTGTCATCCGCAAACATAGTGACACAGCCTCCGGTGACGTATTCAGTTATTTCGTTAACAAACAACAAGATCAGTAATGGCCCCAGCACAGACCCCTGAGGCACACCGACATCCACCTCATACATATCTGAAAAAACACAACCAACCTTATCGCAAAACCTTCTATCCGTAAGGTAGGATGCCAGCAGGTCCAGGATTCCTCCTAGCAGGCCATTTGCATAAAGCTTAACCAGAAGAAAGTTGATGTCCAAAGTATCAAAGGCTCGCGAAAGATCGAAGAAGACCCCGGCCACAAAAAATCCCTCATCCAGTTTTTTGTAAACTGTCCCGAGAAAACTGGCAGCCGCGGTCTCCGTCGATCTGCCCGCGATAAACCCGTGCTGAGCCCTGTTGAGTATGCCATAGCCACGGACAAGTGTATATGTAAGTGTATATTTCAAAACACGACGCGCAGCGGAGTGTTTTGTAAGTCGCAAGGGCTTTAAAGGCCTCTTATACACGTATATCATACGCTATTTTTATCTTTATCACTCAAATATTGAAAAATGTTACGAGCATAGGTAAAAAAAAATTACCTTTCATCAATATGGGGATCTGTCAAAAATCTGTTACAAATAGATTTTACTGTGTTAGGATGAGTTAAAATAATAGGAGCATGATTACGCAAATATTTATAGGAATGAGGGCTTATAGTAAACAAAATTGAACATAAATATTTCTCTTTTGAGGTACTCAACAAAGTTAGCTGTTCTGAAATAAATTTTAGGTTTTGTGTAAATTCATCGGAACATTTTAGGTTTGAAAGAATATCCTTTACAAATTTTAATTTTTTTTTGTTTTCTCGTCTTGGTCAGAATCAGGTTGATGTGAATTCATCTCGCTCTCGTTATTGGAAGTTTCACTAGTAATGGGGATGTCATTATTAAGAGGAATTGATATCATATTATCAATTGCATCGATTAAGTATTCTAATTCATCCAAACTTCCGGTTATAAATGGAGATTTTAATTTTATTATTGAAACAGAAATAAACTGGCCATATAAAAATGTTTCTAATTTTAAATTATTATTTATTACAATCGCTCAAGTTATTATGGGACCAGGAGTGTACTCAAGCTTAAATGAAGTTATTTTATCTATAGCTCTTACTGGAAACCACCATTCCTTAACAATAAAATTTGAAAATAATTTTAAAAACTCCTCAAAATTTTTAAAACATGTAGCCTCTTTATGGATATTAAACTCCTCTTTACTTGTTGTATTACTTGCAACAATTGTAATTCCTCAAGCTCCTTATTTGTTTTGTGTTAACCTTTACGAAAAAACACATTTTTTGAAAAGTAATTGGGGCAGTTTGGATCCTGTTGCGAATTAATCCAAATTATATTACCTACAGAAAAATGTAACTCACACACTTTAGTGTTTTTTTGGGCACTAAATTGTCTCGCGGGATAGCATGAAGCCATTTCTTTTGCAACACATCACTTTTTGGAAAGCTAAAAACATGAACTTTAGGTCCGTTCGAGTAGTTTCCACGCTTCATCTTGACGGCATTGTTCACATAAATTTAAACACACTAAAGTACTGATATTATAAAGAAATAAATAGAAAATCAATGGAAATGGACAAACAAATAAGAAACCGGTCGAAAGTACGCTGGCAAACTGACAACTGACAGGAGGCAGCGTTGCCAGATTTTTAAGAACCGTCTCGTCATTCTAAAACTGCTAGCGACAGCCCAAATATTAAATCGTCTGCGTTGGTCGTTGCGCAATGGTAAAAAATAAATATTGTTACGAATTTGCAGAATTGCCTCGTTCTGACCATCAGGATTTTGTTCGTCTGGGTTGGTAGAGTTAGTTTCATACATTATTTGGGATGTAAACTATTTAACGTATATTTAGTTGGTCTTTAAGTTTTACAGCATTTGTTGAATGACATTTGAAATTATGTTTTTAAATGGAACTAAATATTTATACAAAATAATTAGGTTATTGGTTAACAAAGTTTATTTTCTTAAAGGTTTTGACTCCGTTATTGCTTCACTTTCCGGATTTTATATATTTACTTTTCGGATTTTAAATATTTATTTATATTTAATATAACTATACTATAATATACTAAAGCAAACTTTTACGTTAAGTATCTAATATATTGTTAATTGTAATTTTGGAATCCAATACAAATATTTTACGTTTCTTTGAAAAATAATTTGTGGCAAACTACAGTGAGAAGTAGCTCAAATTGTGATAAAGCGCCCAATCTGGCAGCACCGGATACATGACGTCGAGATGGGAATTGACGTTCCAGTCGCCCAGCGTGACAATCAACGTTAAATATGGAAGTAGGCGGGATAACATAATTAATACTTTTACTGGGCTCCTCTTAGCTCCTCTTTATGCTTTTTTATGGCAAAAAAAGTATAGACCACTTAGGATGACGTCACTGATAATTTTAATATTAGCTAGTTGGCCTAGTTATATGAGGCAATGATCCAGGGGCAAGTGGATGGAACGTTGCCGGACTACCACGTTAGGAAGCGAATATTAGGTTGCCCGTATATAAGAATTTATCTCCTATATTACAATTTCTCCAATATTGTAAAAAAAAACCCACAAGGTGTTCTTTTTTGTGTCTATAATGTGGTATTTCGCAAGTTATTTATTTAATTATCTAATACTATTAGAACACTTTCCAAAAATAATGGGAACAAGTAAATAGGTACGTACGATTTAATTTTCGGCCATTATTACTAACCCTTTCTCGAAATACATACATACGTATTAGATATATTATTCATATTATGTATCTACACCTATAAAATATACACAGAAACCTTGCTTTATACATACATATTTAAAAACATACACGCCAATTATTATCGGCAATAGCGCAAGTAAAAAAAACGTGGTTAGTTTATGAATTTGTCGTATTAATGGCATCGGTTATCGGCAATTACTTTATATGTGGTTTTAAGTGTGTGAAACTTGTTCCTGATATTTCGTTGTATATTTAGGTATACAATTTATATTGTTAATTGTTAGGCGTATTTTTAAATACGTAAAGCTATATGTTTCGGAGTGGAAGACCTGTTGCTATAGTTCATTGTATACGTCATATTTATAACTTTTTGTTCGTGTTTAATTGAATATTTTTATCTCCTTTTCCGGTAAGTTTTGTGGTAACTTAGTGTTATAGAAAGAGGAAAGAACACCTTATGGAAATATGTTTTTTACAATATGCAGTGGCTCTTGACATATCCAGAGCATTTGATAGGGTGTGACAAGACAAATTATGAAGCATACTGACAGCATACGGACTACCACCACCACTGCTTCTATGGCTTTCTAATTTATTAAGGGATCGAAACATCCGAGTTGGTATTGATTGACACCTCTCGGAGGAATTTAAAATCAATGCCGGAATTCCTTAAAGGTGTATATTATCTCGCACACTGTTCCTGCTCTATATCAATGATCTCGTAGACAGAACAAACATTAATTCTATTTACAGCTTCGCAGACGACAGCACTCTTATATCATCGTTTATGTGGCGAAATCCAATGACCGACAAAAACACGAAGTATGCGCAACTCATTTTCTTGAAGGTAGTATAATAAAATGTACAACATTTCAAGAATCAAAGACAATTCAATTCAATTTTTTTCAATTCAAAGTAGCTTTATTGTCCGAATACATAGTACACATTGACAAAGTCATGCTTAACTTAACTAAATCTGCAAAAAGAAAAGAAAGTCAGTTTAATTAAATACAATGCATATCTAAAATTAACCAAGATAGTCAAGCCTAATTACTAATAAGACAACAAAGGTAAGATCAATATACTATTTGCAGAAATAAAATAGGACATTGTACAAAAAATAAAATATAACATCAAGGAAACAAACTAAGCATACAAATTAAGCATAAAAGCAATATACATTTAACAGCTGTACAAAAGTCATAGACAAAATTGACCAGATAAAACAATATAGGTAAAACACAAAATATAATAAAGAGCTTAAACGTTTGCTCAGTCCAAAAAGAACTCCTCCAAAGTGTAGTCTGCCTTTGATAACAAGAACTCCTTCGTTCTATTTCTGAACTTCTTATAATTTTCAACTTTTCCTATTTCTAAAGGTAAACAATTAAACATTTTTTCCCATTGGGATACATACAAGATGGGAGTGAGGATGATCCGTCTGATCTCAATAACAAAAAGTGTTTTTATTGTAAGAAAGGAGTAGAAAAATCGTGTTCTGTGCTCTGCGATTTACCGGCCTAAGTGTGGCAAGTGCGAGCAAAGGCTTAGTTTACTGCCCAACATGTGCGAAATCTGAGCGGGAAAAGGAAATCAAAAGGGCTGTTGACTCAATTATGATTGAAAAGGATAAGGAAATCAAGAGCCTTACAGTAAACCTGGCTGGATTAGAGGACCCTAATTTCGACCCAGGTAAATAATTCAAGGGAAATTATTGATGCTACGGCACTTTATAACCTCAAAAATACCGACAATAACAATGAAAAAAAATCTTAGTGAGAATGTGTTAATACGGAGGCTGCTTCGTGAGATGGAGTCCAAGAATGAAATTCTCATTGAAAATGCCTCTTTACTAAAGGAGAAAATTGATATTTTATCCTCAAAGTTATTATGCTATGATCAAATTTCCAATCCTACTGTTGGTAACACTGATCTGTCGAAAAACGAAACTTCGGCAACCAGTAAAACAGGAGATATCAAAACCGCAACTTATTACAATGTTGCCAATAATAAACGGAAGGACGCCTCTGACTCTGTTAAACACTCAGCTGGCAAACCTAACCTAATAATTTCATCATCCGTCCCCGACAAAAACAAAGTTATTGGAGCTGCTGTAGCTGATTTTGACTATCAATCGGGTCCAATCGTCCAATTAAGCATAAAATTGGGGCTGGGCAAGTAAAAGCCGTCATACATCATGCTCAGCATCAAGCAAAAGTTAAGGAAATTTGGGAGTCTGTGCGATGGCTCTGATAAAAATGACCAGGGTGCTTGGCAAACACAAGGCAGGAAGAAACGTCGCTTTGTGATAGGCCGCAATGAATCTTCACCTAATATTACTGGAAATGAGGTTTGGTGATGAATTTCTCGGTTGTCCATTGGACATTGCAAATGCCTTTGCTACCTTCTTCGGATCTGTGTATGGAACACCCAGTGGCTCAATTCAAGGTCTAAATGAAAGTAATAATAATGGGTTCAAATTTTCCAAAATAAGTAAGACCGATATAATAAAAAGTATAAAAAAGCTGAAATCTAAGGGAACGACAGGTGTGTTGATGAAATGCCATCTTACATATATAAAGGTTGTATAGATTACTTGATCAAGCCCCTTTTACATAAATCTTTAATTTATTTATGGAGCAGGGTTGTTTCCCCGAGTCTTGGAAAACTACATTAGTTGCACCTATTTTTAAATCTGGTAAAAAGAATGAAATTGTAAATTATAGACCAATAAGCTTAGAGAACACCTTGTCAAAAATTTTTGAAGATATTCTTTACATTAATATTTATGAACAATTTAACCACAAAATAACAATACACCAGCATGAGTTTATTCAAGATAGATCTACAGTTACAAATTTGAGTTTATTTTCTAAATATGCATTACAGGCCATTGAAAACAAGGAGCAGTTGGATGTCATTTATACCGACTGTGCTAAGGCATTTGACAGGGTGGATCACAATATGCTTGTCAACAAACTTTTGAGCATTGATTTTTCAATGAAGGCCGCAAATCTAATAAAATCTTATTTATGGAACAGAAAGCAAATTGCATACATCAATATACAGCAACCTCAGGTGTTTCTCAGGGAAGTAATTTAGGCCCTCTGCTTTTCAATATATTTGTTAATGATTTGCCTACTGTAGTGAAGTCATCAACTTGTTTACTTTATGCTGACGATTTTAAATTGTTTAAACAAATATCTAATGTTAATGATTGTATTGGTTTATAAAATGATCTTGGGAGTGTTTACCATTGGTTTACTGAGAATAATATGTCACTGATTATAAAAAAATGTATGATTGTTACTTTTACTCGAAAATTAAATTGTTTTATTCAAGATTACACCATAGGATGTGACATTATTCAAAGGAAAACTGAAGTAAAAGATCTAGGGAACTTTGAGATGAAGTTTAATCAGCACTATAATTATAAAATTAGTAAGGCTTATAAAGCTTTAGGCTTTGTCATTCGTAACAGTAAGAACTTTAAAGCCAATACACTTATTATTTTATATAACACACTTGTTAGGTCTCATATGGAGTATGCATCTATTATATGGTCACCAACAGGGCATTCTAATATCGATTTCATTGAAAAAGTGCAGAAAAGATTTTTAAGGTATCTGTACAGGGTGTCCCAAATTCGAGCCTCATCATTGGGATCTCGGAAACTAGAAGAGATACGAGGTCGGTTAAATGGAGGCAAAGTTGTGCAATTTGATGCTGATCAAAATGCCATCTTAAAAGTTTAAAAATTCCGAATACTTACGAAGCTTTTTTGAAAAAACCGAATATTCGCGATTTCATTTTAATTTTTTTATGACTCTATTTGAATAGATATAACAAAATAAATTTCACATTCTCATTGCTACTTTTTCTGTTCTACAAGATGGTGTTATCAGATTTTCAAGCCGATGATTCGTCTTTGAGCTGCCATCATCAACTTTGTTTTTTTAAATACGGCCCTGGATTTTTTATTACAGATTTTAAGAGCATCTAAAGGCCCAAAACCAATGAGGTATCGCACTTATTCGAAAAATTCATATTAATGGCATTTTCCATAAGACCTCATGTGTTAGAGAGAGACAGAAAACATATTTTTGGTAAGATTTTACCAGGGAATCATTAAAATGATTTTTTCCAATAAGTGCGATGCATCATTGGTTTTGGGACATTAAAAGCTCTTAAAATCCGTAATAAAAAATCCAGGGCCGTATTTAAAAAAAAAACAAAGTTGATTATGGCAGCTCAAAGACGAAACGTCAGTTTGAAAATCTGATAACACCATCTTGTAGAACAGAAAAAGTAGCAATGAGAATGTGAAATTTATTTCGTTATATCTATTCAAATAGAGTCATAAAAAAATAAAAATGAAATCGCGAATATTCGGTTTTTTCTAAATATCTTCGGAAGTATTCGGAATTTTTCAACTTTTAAGGCGGCATTTTGATCAGCATCAAATTGCCTAACTTTGCCTCCATTTAACCGACCTTGTATCTCTTCTAGTTTCCGAGATCCCAATGATGAGGCTCGAATTTGGGACACCCTGTACATTGGACAAAATAATGCACACCCTTACATGGTGTCCTATAGGTCTATGCTTGATTCTTTCAACTTTACAATGCTAAGTGTGAGGAGGGAAATAAAGTCTTTTTTGTTTCTTTATAATATATTGAATAACTATAAATATAGAAATATAGGTCTAATAATAAATTTTGTAAATATAAAAGTGCCAAAGATTAGACTGAGAATTCTAACTAATAAGATTTTTGATGTTCATCCAGGCAGCACATCTCCTCTGGATGTTATGCTGGAATAGGTTGCTTTGTGGTACAGGTTCCTTGGATTTCTTTTTGTCAAGTCAAAAAGAGATTTTACGTTGTTGCAATGGGCCAGGTCACTGACATGGACAATTTGCATTGTGATTTTATTAAATGTTTTGTTTGTTTTTATTGATTTTCTTTTATTTTTTTATATAGTAGTTCATAGTTACCTAGATAAGTGTTTTTTTTTTGTTTTGTGTTTTTTATTTTTGTTAGCTCTGTAAGATAGGTAATTATTTAGTTTGTAGCTTTGCAAGTAATTACTAAAATTTCGTAGTGTTTGTAAGGTGAATAAATAAATAAATAAATAAATTATAAACAAATGAGTTTTTGACCAAAGTTGAATGTGGAATAGACAATGCATACAGTTTCCAATATAAAAATACAACAAAGAGTTAAAAAATTTTGTTCCAAAAAGAGATGACGACAAGAGTAACGCCTTCCAACTCTACACATATTTCTAATGGCTTTCTTCTGAAGAATGAACACTGACCCAAACAGATACCGTGCGCAGGATCCCCAAAAGCAAATTCCATATGAAAGTTTAGATTGGACTTAAGCAAAATAAGCAGTCCTAGCAATATCCATTGATTTGTATAGGAGTGGATAAGCAATAAATAGACCAAACATGGCAAATTTACGACCGCGAAATGTAAACAAAGAAACTTCAATTTGGACTTGCGCATTAGAAAATTAGTAGGAGCTAGCTGTTGCACCGTGAAGGTAAATAGGCAGGCCCGGACTTCGAAAGTGATTATTTCACCAAATATTCGGTAGAGGAGTCTTGCCGATTGGGAAATGGGCCCCAGTTAGCATAGTGAAACAAACAATAAGGTATAAATAAGTAATACTTATAATAACTAGACTTACTTGAAATAGGAGATGCCGGGTATTTTGCCTCGAATCGAACTAGAATTATTAACTCAAAACGCTGCGCCGTCAAAACGAAAACACGTCAGAGACAAAAGCCAAGTTCGATCCTGACCGACGCCTGCTGAGACGGCAAGTGTTTTAGTGCGCATGACAAAACGGTATCACCTTTGTTTACGTTTTTCCATTTTGCCTCGATTTTGTCATGCGCAGAAACCTGTTTTTTCGCCCATAGGTTGCCACTTTTGAGTAGTGTGACAGGCGGCTATTGCTTATCCACTCCTATACAAATCAATGGCAATATCCAATCCAAGGTTGCTCGATAATATAACCCTAAGAGCGTAGTATCTGTCAAAAATGTCAAATTTGACAGTTTTGCTATTTAATAGACTTGAATGAAATCTTAGGGAAAATAAAAGAATAGTATATTAAGATACTAGTTTTAAAAGACCAGATTTTATCGCACGAGCACGAAATTAGGAAACGACCCGCTTGCGGGGAGTTTCCTAACGTGCGAGTGCGCTAAATGTCTTTTAAAACGTGTATTTTATAATATTTTTTCTATTTTGCACGTTTTTTAATGAAAAACATTAATTTATTCAACTCGCGATCAAAAGTTGGACGGCCATCTTGTCACTTTTGACGTCTGTATTATTAGGAATCCCATTCAAAACGGTGTCGAAATTTTTGCTAGTGAGTCTTGACATTGAACAATTTTGTTAATATCATAGCAACCAGTCAACAAAAATAGTGTCGAAAAGAGCTTCTTTTCGACACTACTTTGCGTATCGAAAAGACTTCTTTTTGATACCAAAATAGAAAAAAATAATTATTGACATAGTCTGTCAAAAATGTCAAATTTTACAGTTTCGCTATTTATGAACCGAATTAGATTAGGAATAATAAGAGGAAAATATTTTTTGACGTAGTACCTACATATCTGTCAAAAATATCAAATTTGACAGTTTTGCTATTTATGAACCGATTTGAATAAAACTTAGAATTAGATTAGCGAAAATAAAAGAAAAATAATTACTGATATAGTCTGTCAAAAATGTCAAATTTTACAGTTTCGATATTTATCAATGTTTTAAAATTCTTGTTTCCTAGGTTTAAATATAATATTTATCTATAAACGAAATTCAGACCGTAGAGATTAAAATGCAATATTTTTATTACCTATTTGACTGCTGGTGACAGATGTAAATCATAAGTTTTTTTAATTTAAAAATTGTGTCAAGCATTTTCAATACATAGGATGCTTGCGTAAGGTGTGAGTTCCGTGAATTTTGTCTCTGGTCTCTGATTTAACGTTGAGGTGAGCAGGCCAATTTTATTTTTGCTGGATGTGATTTTGCACATCCAGTTTTTAAGTTTATTGAATTTATTTTTCTGTTTTAGGAATGTCTTAGGACAATTTTCAGAATGTAAAGGGATTTTTAAAGCTATGATCTGGTCAACAACATTTCTGATTAGATATCTGAAGTAGATTTCTAATATCTAAATTTGGTAATCTGTATCCTTTTTTCATCGTGGCAATCTTGGCACTTTTTAGGAAATGTTGTTGAGTAAATGATCTTATTGGAACCTTTATCGATATATTTATCGTGAATTTTGTTAACTTTTACAGAAACATTTAACTTCGCAGTTTGAAGTTAGCAAGGAGAATTTCTAACTAGCACCATTTTATTACCAGTTTCTGTTGGTTTTTATGTTTTTAGCAAATCCCTGGTACCAACCCAACGTTTTTTAAAAGTCAACCACTGATAGACCCTTGCCAAATTTGGGAAGAGACAGATGGATATCCCACTTTCAAGAGGCTAAGGTGAGTTATCTTTTCTGATTTCTGATTTATGAAATATAATATTGAATTTTTTTGAGAGCTCACCTTGGATTTTTACCTTTTTTTTCTCTGCCGACAGCGGACGGTAAATTTATTCCTTTTCTCTTTGTAATTCTAGCTCCTGGCTAATCTTTTAACTAAATTTGCTTTGTTTACCTTCCTTGTGGTGCTTAATGCTCACCTGGGTCGGATTTTTGAGAACGATTGACATTTTGTGAAATGTCGATCGGTTTAATATTGTAATTCTTTTGCATTTATTGTTTATTAATGCATAAATTTGACTTGTAGGAATTTGCATAATTATTACAAATTCACAATTTTGAAGTAATATATCTTCCTATCAATTTTTTTACTAGTATTTTGCTAATTTTTAGAACTTTTCTATTCAATCAACTTTTTGTGGACTTTTCATTTATTTTGCACTTAATTAAAAGCGTGCTTAAGTCAAATTTAATAATTTTTTTTGACTAAACTTGATTCATTTACAAATCTTGTATTTTTGATCATAGATTTAATTTTTAAGCAATTGAGTTTAAAACTTTTACTGATTTTGTTTAAATCACTGTTCATTTGTCATTTCTTCTTTCATTCTGGTCTAAAACCAATTTTTTCTATTTGCATATTCTCATGGAGATTGGCCGAAGAACTCGTATTGACTGTCAAAAATCAATCGAGAAGACCATTGCTGCACAACCTAGACGGACCAACTGCCATAGGACATAAGTGCTAAAAAAAACCTCTGGTATTATCCTCACCTATAAAGGCCTAATAATAAATAGGCAGTTTGAGAAGAGGAACGAGGTGAAGAGACTTGTGTCCAACCAGGGTCAAACGTCTAGACGAAGCTATGTATTCTATTTGCCAATCCGAAGATCGTTGTAAAGACCAGAACATTTAATTCATAACTAATTTTAATTATTGATTTTTAACTGTTTTTTTTTGGTCAATTCTAAAATTTAATTAACCGATTTAATTCTCAAACTCTAAAAGAAATTTGTTCAACCAAGTTGCTATTTTAACTGATTCATTTTAATTTTATTTATTAAATTTGTTTTTAAGAATATCTTTCATTTCCTGCAAGAAACGAGATTCTGCGATTCTCAACGTCTATCAAGTAATTTTTTTCAGGTTTTTTAAGCTTTATTGGTACTACTTGACAGTTACTTTGAGAATTAAGGAATATCTGGCGCCCATATAAAAGTATTTTGCTAACAAATAAAAGGAATCCGCACCCAAATTATCTAGCCAGTACATTTCCATAAAATCAGGAACACAATTCGTTACAAATGCATCATCCAATTGGAAAAAATCAGCTTTAATGATAAGGATTAATAGATATGATAATATTAAAGAGGATACGTATTTTAAAAGAAAAGTAATCGACAACAAAGTGGTAAGTGCTTCTTGCCGTTATCATTTCCTCTAGTGCCTTTAAACTACAGTTCAAGGCCCAACACCAAAACCAAATCCTATTTGAACATTTTTATTCACATTACGACACGAAGGATGTGGAGAGGAGAACCAGAAGGTACACGCAATTTTTCATCCTGCCGTTCTATAAAGTATTTTAGCGGCAGAAAAAACGTGACAAAGGAAAATCCATTCAAATTGCATCAGCCACAAAAAAAAATGTTATCAGCCAAGTAATAAAGTAGACGATTTACGATAAGAAGTTGAGAAAACGTCTATAATGTACCGTTTAGCCTCTGTTATGGGTTGGGAATACATTATTGCATGGCCAATTGATTCGGGTATTGCTGATCGAAGAGATATCTAAAGCCCCTAAAGTAACGGGTAGCGGCTAGT
>MU184754.1:0-29637 GCA_016904865.1 Pissodes strobi
ATATTTCAAAACGTATAATTTGAGATGTTAGCAATTGTCCAAGCCTTGGTGGTCTAGAAGAAGACTAACCCAGACTACTATACGAATATCTATTTTTTACAAATATTGTCACGTCTAATTATCCGTGACGCCACGCCTGGGATGGGGAGCAGGCTGTATAGCTCAGATTAAGATAATAAAGAAGACACTTCGGTAAAATAATAACAACGTCTTTTAGTCAAAGATTTAATGAGAAAGCAATAACAACGTCCTGTTGGTCAGAGACTTGTGACAGTGAATTTACACTAGACCCGATTAATAAAACTATATTTTTTTCGGTTGAGGTTTTGTTTGAATAATTGTTTATAGATCTTAGTATTACAATACGGATCTTTAAGAGCGGTGTTGTGTTTTTATTTATGTTTAGGTTTGATTACTTCATGTGATAATAATTTAAGGTTCTTGGTTCATCTTAATTTCACTCAGCACTTTGAGACACTATAACTGCTTTAGTTTAAAAATCACTTGATTTTGAATTTTGACAGATATATTGTAGATTCGACTTTAGTACTTTGAAGGCAGGTATACTACAAGAAGCACGTTCCTGTGAATTGCACTTACCGAGTTGGGTCTGAAGATAAGGATATGGTTAGAGCCTATCAGGTCTCTATGAACAGCAGTAGGTGGGCGAAATAGGTGACAGACAAAAACCTGCCGAACTGATGGTTCCCTTGACTATTTATATCATAAAATCTGCTAATCATTGCAACTTTAAGGTTGATAATTACTTGCGCTGTCCGCAAATTAACTTGAATGTATGTATACATAATATTTATCGAGTTCAAATTCAAACTTAGGATAGGGTTATAATTAATTAGTAGTTTAAATTATTCTAGTAGTTTACAATATTTATTTGTAGGTACAGGTTTTATTTACTAATTTTCGAATTTTCTGGATTGCTAAAACTAGATTATGGAGAAGTTTGTGTATCCCCAAAAATATTGCAAGCGGGTATAGCAATATATCGTCAAACATTGTACTATAAAAGGTTTTTAAATTAAATATTCTCTTTCTGATCACAAATTATCAAAAATTGGTCTTGATCACGTATCGATTTCGGTAGTGAATTTTTAATAAGTATTTACATAATTGACAACAAACTGGTGCATAATACATATTGAAGCAAAAAATAGATGGAAGGCATGCAGGGCACTGCAATAGTGCATCGAGCTTCTATAGCACCTGTACCATAAAAGTCTGAAATTTCGTTCTAGTGCTAACCTAACATACGCATAACGGCCTATTTAAGGAAATTATTTTCAAACATTTAGGTTGTCCTAAAAAGTATGCAGGATGAGGCTGCATCCATAAGAGGCCTGAACAAGGCATCATCCACCCCGTTATATTTAAAAACTTTTTTAATTTCTGTTGCCTCATCTGGGCTTCGTCGCATCCATTTTCTATTCAGCCGTTATTTGTTGAGGAAAGCAAACATCATTTCGCCTCTCTATCATTTCGTGTCCCAGCCCAAACCGAGTCGTCTGCCGCAGTTTTCCGTCTTATCTTAGCATTGAAATCATCGATTATAATCTTAAACATCGTGTTTCCTTGGTTTTTAGCTGTAGTTAGATTTCACAGAATTGTTCGAAGATTTCGCCTGTTTAAGTGGTTGTGGATGCGTACGCATACAAGCGTCTATACGCTATTCATTGTGTTCAGTTGGAGCCCGTTACAGATGACACTATTCCTTATTGCGTTGCTTTTACCGGGATAGCTACTATATGTTGATTTGCTTCGGAGTTTCATGGAAAAAGCATATGACCTTATTTCAAAATCATGTTGCTCTCTTCTTTCATTCTGGTCTCACTAATTTCCAATATATCCCACTTAATATTCAGGATTTCGTTCTCTAGACTCAATAGATGTTCTTCTGGTCTCATTTTACTAATGTTCTACGTTAAAAGAAAAGTGTCCTTGTTTGATTTCCGTCTTTTAGCTTAGTTCTGCCTGAGGTATTTCTGTTCTGTATTTTGGTTTTGGAAGGAATTTGACACTTAAACGCCATGCTTGCCAAGCGGATTGGCGAACATTTATTTCCAACCGGCTACTATGGGATCGGGCGCTATTTGTAGCCGCTTTCTCTGAGACAAGCCCTACTATTCTGTTATTCCACGTAAGGTATTTAATTTCCTTCCTACCACCCATATTTGAAAGGCATTCCCCTCTCCGCCACCTGGGGACGAGTTCTCTAAGGGTTACACAATCTCATTATTATATTATATTTATATTAGTCTTTAATTTTTTCTGTGAAGATTTAAGATTGTATATACTGTAGTGTAGTTTAGGAGTCCACTTTGTAAATGAAGACTGTCCGTCCATAAATAAATAAACATAACCTATATCGAAGTATTGACTTTCCAGCTTATCTTTTTATAATCTATTGCCTGTCATCCACTTCCGGTTAAACCGGAAGCTGAAGGAGCGTTTCGCTCTAAGTCAAGCCGTTTCGATTTAACAACCTGTAATAATACGAAAAATATCAACTATCAAATGTCAATATTTGAATTTAACTATTTGTTGTATCAAATATACGTAGATTTTTCACCGAATTAAAGAATTCTCTAACATTCAGGGCGTTCTATTTTAAAAAAAGGCAGTAACGTCGTGCCACATTTTTTGGGACGACTTGTATGTCTGAAAAATAGGCCATTAGACATATATTGGGTTAGCGCTAGAACGATTTTTCGCTTGTATGGTCTAGGAGCTATAGAAGCCCAACACACTGTTGTAGGGCCCTGTAGCAGTATTTTTACAATTTTTCTTTCGATATACATAAATTATTATACTTCTAAACTTATAATAAAATTTGAGTCCCTTAATGTGAGACTAGCCTTCATAGTCTCAAAGAAGACTAACCAATGTTAATTTGCTTATTATCTTAGTACAAATAATACGAATTTGATATACCCCTCAAAAATCTCAGTTTTGCTAAAACTACATATTCTAAAGAGGAGTTCGCGTGTATCCAGATAACATCGCAACAACGTCGGTATATCATAAAAAATATTACCAAAGCTTTTTAAATTAAACATTCCCTTTTTGATCCTAAATTATGAAGCGGACCCTTTATTGCAGCTGGCTCATCAATTGATGGCCGACATCCGGAGAGGCGTAGTTTAAGCCCGAACTTTGACCTAATTTACCCTGATAGGTCAACAATCTACATGCATTTTCTAAAACATTGAAATGGAAAATACTGTAGGCATTTTAGTTTATTTAAAATAATTAATACCATGTAAAATAAAATTCGTTGAATAAAATAAAATAGATTTCGTTTCAAGCCTGAATCAAATTTATTGGAATATTGGCTTCAAAGGTACTACACACGTATTCGTTGTTATAGAAAATATATTATATTTTATGACCGTTTTAAATGGAAAATTTATTTGTACATTTAAACTGTTCCGCTTGAAACCTATTTTTTATTAATTGAAAAATACCAGCAAAGTTATATATGTAATGTATTTGTTATGTTATTTTGTTTAATATTTTTTAAAATTCAATTTTAGGTATAGTATTTTTATTCTCAGTTGAAAATCTCAATTATAGAAGGATTGTTGAAAATTAAGGCGATCACAACGAAATAATAAACGGTAACCTTGGTTTATTTAAACTTGATAAGTGCGTTTGTAATTTGCATGTGTTGAGCGAGAGACAAAATTATATTCCATCGGACCAAATAAATCTGTCTGCGCTTTTAGGAAGTTTCCGCTTTACAGAACCCCAGTTAAATATTGCCGCCTAATTTGCTAGAAAAGCACGTGTGTTACACTAGCCCCGCCCGTTAATGTTGTTTACGCTTGTTCACTTCACGCATTTGTATTCATGCAATGGCTTCCACTCACTGCGGGGCGTACCAACAAAAACTAACCCAAAATAATCCAAGGCATGCCAAAAAAACAAAAAAAAAACTAATCAAAAAAAAAAAACTTTGCAAGGGCCGGGCGTCGAACCCATTGCTCCGCATTCTAAACGCGAGCTTTACCACCTGAGCCAGGCTTTCATATTTCTGCCTTTCTGGAAAAGTCCTATACAAATGCGGGAAGTGAGAAAACGTAAACAACATTGACGGGTGAGGTTGGAGCTACCCAATGATGCGGCGTTATTTAACTAGGGTTCTGTAACGCAGAGGCAAACTAAATACGCAATCCGTCTTGGTCGCCCACATATCACCACAGCCCGCAAAACAATGAATACTCAATACGTGCTACACTTTTAATCCGTCGACTGGCAGACACTGCAGTTTTACTTCGATAATGAAATAATTTGTTTTCAAAAACTAAAATTAAACTTAAACTACGCGAGACTAAGTAATTCGGGGATGATCGAAAGCTAATAGTCTTATCATTACCATTGCAAGTGCGCTTATATAGAAAATGAATAAATGTTGATATTAGCAAAATATCATATTGCATACTTGCATAGCTTTACATCGAGATATATCAAATGCAAGTACCTATATTATTATAATATAATTCCTCCTTCTTAAAGAATTTTCAAAACAGGGAATTTTTTTTAAGGAGTTTTATTAAACTTAATATTGATTTTGGGTAGTACACAT
This sequence comes from Pissodes strobi, assembly GCA_016904865.1. Taxonomy (NCBI): domain Eukaryota; kingdom Metazoa; phylum Arthropoda; class Insecta; order Coleoptera; family Curculionidae; genus Pissodes; species Pissodes strobi. The sequence goes on from MU184754.1 coordinate 4,601, forward strand.
TCTGCTTGTTGTTCTAAGTTGGCTGGTTCCTCAAAAACCAAATTTGGATTAGGACGCGTTTGAGGTCGGAATTACTGTTGAAGTCTAGAGAGTTGCTGAGGTGGTGGTTGTTGTGATGGAGTTGGTCGCCTTGTTTGGACTTTGACTTGTGACATAGGTGTAGGTTTGGGTAATACTTTCTGAATGTTTTTACTAAAAACGTTTTGAGGTCTAGGTGGTGGACCAAAGACTTGTCCATTCGTTGGGTAATATCGTTGTATTAGTCTTGGATACAAGGGAATTGGTTGACTAGGAAAGTCAGAATGTTGAAGTTGTTGTCGATATTGGGATCGTGGAACTAATGGTAAAATTGAATACCTATTTCTTTGAGGCAATGGGGTTGTAGGTTGTAGGTTTGTGTTCTGATTGCGATTAATAATTCGTTATAATTTCGATCAATGTTTGAGGATAATGGACTATTAAAAGTTTTTTCTACGATCCTGCGGAAAGTTACTACTTCCCACACTCCTGGCAGTGTGGGAAGTAAGCCTTTTCCACAGTAGTGCGGGAAGTGTTAATCGTACCTACTCGATCTGCCGTATTTCAAACCACCCTAGTAGATAATATCGCCATGACGCTATTTACCTTGTTGTTAACTATCACTGTCAAATAGTGTAATTAAATTACTATGACGGTAATGCAAGAAAATTCGGATATACCAGTAGATATTTTGGAATTAGCAAATGATGCAAGTCTAGAATTAATTCATGTAAAATCCCGACACTGATTTGAAAAAGAGTACAATGTGTTTCAAGGTTAGTCATAAGAAAATCGTTAGTACTGTTAGCATATTTTTCGCAAATTTCCAAGTCTTTTAGGCCCAGTTTTTTATGTGATTGTTATCTTTAGCAAGAAGATAATTTTCATTTGTGACCAATGATTATCACGGAAACTATCCTCTTGTTAATACTAACAGGCACGTAAAAAACTGGCCCTTAAGCCTTTAACTATATGGTCACGCTACTTAATGCTTAATGCTTAATGATGAAAATAAAAAATAACTGTGACATAAGCGATTTTTTTAAGCTTATAGCCTTCATCAAACAGAAAAACGTTGGTTTTATAGGAAACATTCTAAGACCTTGACCAGAATGGATCTTGATCGGTTTATTGAAGTAGTGCCCGATGAAATTTACCTTTTTATGAAGGTTGTCACAATTTTTGACATAGCGGGACTCCGCCGCCAGGAAGAACTGCCAAACTGTCAGTTGATAACATCGAAGACAAAAACGGTTTACTACTAATAGAAATACCTGATACTAAAACTCATGTAGCAAGAAAATTCGTGGTTTGCAACGAATTCAACCTTTTATATTACAAAAAGTATGCATCTTTACGACCCGCCGGAACATCACATCGAACATTTTTAATTAATTATCAATACGGGACATACACCACTCAATGGGTTGGTATCAATAGGATTGGAAAGATACCTTCGGATAAAGCGCAATTTTTGAGACTACCTAATCCTGAATGCTATATTGGACATTACTTCAGACGATCGACAGCTACACTACTTGCAAATTCTGGAGACGACATGAAAAATTTGAAGACATGAAGGATGGAAATTCATATCGGTGGCTAAAGACTATTTGGATGAATCCAATGGAAAAAAAAAGAGATTGCAGAAAAAATTAGGTTGAAACATCTTACTTGTTCTACCAGCTCTAATCACAGCTCTATCAACTCCAACCAGTCGACCTTGATCACCCATTCCTACAAAGAGTCATCGTTAGATGCTGAAAAAGATTGTAGGTCTAGTAAAAATGTGACATGCTCCTCCAATTCCAACCAGATTTCCCAGACTTCTGTCCTATCAACTAGCACAGTATTGGAAGCGCCAAAAATAACCTTCTCAAATATCAATAACTGTACTATAAATATTAACATGCGTACTTAATTAAATTATTGATACATATACTCAGGTGCTACGCACCCCCGTGTTAGGAAAAGAGCTATCGTAAATCGTCACATGTATTTGGATAAAGATCTTGTGTTGCAGTTAACTAATTTGTTTAAACGTGAGCTACCTCAATTCTCATTTTATCATCTAATTTGTGTAACAAAAGTTTTAATATACCTCTGTGGTCAAGGATTCTTCAATTTTTATTTCTAAACAGAATTATCAATTGCTGTTGAAGATCAGCTTTTGTTAGTGATTCTGAAAATTTTTGACGAAGGGCGGTTTTTATTTCTGTCCATCCTTGTAGAGCAGGTCGCGATGAAATGAAATCATTCGCTATATCAGTTATTTTTGACTTTATAGCTAATTTTCCTGTTGACTTGCATCATTATTAAAATACCTTGTGTGGAATATGTTTATTTGATTTATAGTGCTTCTAAATGACAAGGGTTATCATCAAACGATTCTAATAATAGTACAATAAAATTGATATTGCTACTATAGAGTAATTTAAATTAAAAAATTTAAAAAGCCAAAATTTCAAAAATTGAAAAAAGGAGAAAAAAATATATTGAGAAACAAAAAGAAAACTTATTACTAAACTTAAATTAACCTTATTGGTTAATTGCAGTTTTCGTTGAAAGATTCTTGAAGTTCTCGAGGTGTTATGATTTCTCTGCCCAAGAGCGTATTTTAATCGTATGTAAACGTTGTAGGTTACCGTGCCTAAAAGCATCTGGATTGTCAGCAGAGCTTCTGAAGTAGGAAAATAACTGGAGCTCTCTTGATGGAAGCAGGTATCCCCTTCTGGGGTTGATTATCGGTGAACTGTTGAAACAGATCAACGCAATTCGTACACGGGTAACACGTACCGTTAACACTTTTATGAAATTTCCTTCAGGTATTGCCAAAGTCACGGGTTCATTTATGGTGCAATGTCATCGCCGACCGATCCTACCGACTGCGCCAGTCTTATTTCAATAATTACATAATTTGTTTTTAAAAGCTAAAGTCTTAAATTAGGCGAGACTAAGTAAATACCAAGCTAATAATCTAATATTAAAAACAATTATTAAAAAAAAACCAACTAACCAATGAAAGTTGAAGAAAACATTACCTAATTGTTGAGCGAAACCAAACCAGAGAGATGAAATATTATTCCCAATTAATATCCGTTATAAAATAGAAATAACAGTCGATATCTAACTACTAGCTACCTATCATAAAACAAATAAAGTAAACAATTGATGACCGCTAGCAATTACTCGCTAGAAAACGAGTAAAGCTAGTGTAGATAAGCACTAAGATACACATACCATGTTTATGCTCGGTTCACATTTCTCGTGTCGATTAGAAAGTTATATCAGCTAGCAATCGTAGTTATAATATGTCAAATGTACCCGTGAAATTGAGATTAGTATAGCCAAAAGCGTTCTACAAATAGACAGTTCTGTTAATATAAGAATACTTTTTTTTTGCGTTAAAGAGAAACTAATCTATGTTAATGTATGAAAAAGAACAACGACCAAGAAAAACAAGTCTGAAACTCTAATCCGTTCAGATAAATATCCTCTACTTAATGGAAAATTATATTTGCTAAACAAGGGAAATAATGGTTCAAAGGGTGACTATAAATCGAACAAAATTAACAGCAATTAATATATACATCTATAAAAAAACAAAATCTTTTACGGTTTGATCTGCTGGTCTGATCGAGGAAACTCGTGGGTAACCTCTTCAGGAAGCTCCTAGAAGAAAAGTACGCGGTTGGATACAATGCACCTAAAGAAGGGCACTTCCACGCCTACTCGTCTATCAACATGATAGACTTTTTAGGTCCAAGAAGGTAGAACAGAAGATTATTACCAAAAAGTTCCTCAGTTGGAGGGCTTATCACGTTGAAAAAAAAACTGTAAAACATCAACATATTTAAGGTTTAAAAACCAAAGCATTTATAGGCAAAACAAATTAACTAACAAAGAAAAATCATGATGCAGCCTAGGCCTACTGCATCAAGAGGTGGACGATACAGAACCACTACAAATAAAACTATATGGGAATTAGTCACCTTCCACGTACAATTTTTCAAATGGAGATATATAAACAAACTTAAACGCCCTAGCCTCGGATTTGGTAAAAAAGTAGTTTTTTAAATATAACACTCAATTAACAAAAAGGGAAGGCCTAAATGAAAAAAAAAAGCGTGTGCACTATGTGCGCACATCAGAAGTGAAACTTCTTAAACTTAAATGCCCTAACCTCAGATTTGGTTAAAAAGTAGTTTTTTTTTAAATATATCACTCAGTTAACAAAAAGGGAAGGCCTAAATGAAAAAAAAAACTATTCTTCATAAAAGTTTCGCAATAGGTCAGGTAGAAGATCTGCGTTAGGGTATTTCACAAGCCCCGAAACACTAACACCGTCAATGCAAATGGCCGACCTTTGAAAAAGTGACGGTCTTCGAATTTCTACCAGTGAAGGGGATAGAAAGGAGGCATCGCACAACCTTCACCGCAGTTCTTTCTAAATTTAGAACCAGCCAATCCCTACAAGCCACATGCTGTATGTTACAAACACTAAGGTTCTGCGCAACTCGCAGTACGCACATTCGACAGGACTATTAAGTATTTATTTTTAGATCCTACCAATAACTCATTCTTAAAAGAACCGAGATCTCAAACCACTCATATTTCTGTTTATTACACCACGTTGTACCATGGCATCGGTAAGACATTAAGATCATCAGGAGATGATTAAAATAGTTTTAATCATCTCCTCATGATGCTAACATGGTTAGCGAAACACGCGTCGAGTGCAAAAATTCTGTTCCGGTATTATGGATAAAACTTTGTTTTAGTTGATTATTAACAACATGTCGTCCCAAAATCAAACGAATATTAACAAGTCTTAGTTGGCCAGCATCGTGATTCAGAACGCGTCACGGAGCTGGTTCAGTAGGTAGTATCATCAAAATGCGCTTTACCACAGGCAGTAGAAATGATAAGACAAGGTTAATTGTTTTAAAATGACCTGTAGTGACCTTATTTATATCCCCTTTTTACACTTTTGATATCTCGAATCAACACCATCTGTTTTCTTCTAGGAAAACTATAAAACTAAGACAGTTAAACAGAGAAAGCAACTAATAGAAGGAGACATTCCTCAAAACTCCAAACATGCCAAAAGGGGAAAACATAGACCGCTTAGGAATCTGGATAATAAAGTCCAGTTACCCCTGGAAATCGGCATAAAATTCGTTGGAATTAGGGTCTGCTACACCCATACAAGCCACAAGTTCAAAAATATTAAATAGGGTTTCGCTGTTGACAATCATATTCCCGAAATCCTTCTAATACTAACACTTACTTTTATATAGGGCAAGTACATGTGTGGCAGTATTCTTCCCTTCCGGAGAGCAATGAAATGAAGGATATTCTTAAAATGATGGCCAAATTACTGTCATGAGATGAGAATGGAAATTGACAGATTTTCACCGTAAATAATGGGATACGTATTACTATATCATAATGCTAATATAATTCCTATGTGTGGGTTATTTTGAAATTTAATTCATATTTAGAGAGCCCATTTCGAGAATTTTTCAAATAATTCTTGAGAGAATGGCGAAAGAATAAAAAAAAGTAAAACACAAGTAACGACGAATGTAAAATAATTTGTCTTTATAAACCTAAAAAAAAATGAAAGGTGAAATTTAACTTTAATTAGTGAACCGGTATATGGATATTTCCTGACCGTTACTACTAGTGCTAGTTGGCGTTCATTACTATGACCATCTATGGAAAAAACACTTTTCAGGTTCTTAAGACAACGACTAATATCATAAGCGTATTGAAATCAACTATTTACCACTAGTGTTGAGAATACTTTTCAAAAATTCTTTTCACTACGTGCGTTGAAAATTTTTTCATCTCGTGTTTTAAAAAAATTGGCAACAAGCGTGTGGCAATTAATTCTGCTTCTTCTGATTTTTATAGGTGGTAGTAAGAAGAAGTATTATTTTAAAAGTAGCTACATTCTACACCCTATGGGCCGCTCCGTTGGACTATGATTAGTCACTGCAAAATTAATAAGTGTTTGAATATCACACTGACATTGATACATTGACTAATTTAACAAGTGTGTAAAGTAATTAATACAAGTTCAAAGTAGTGGCCCTAAAAATATTAATATCTATATTATACATAATCATCCCATATATGTATTTCATGCTTCTGGACTTTGTCCGTCGTTGTAGAATAGCCAAAGAATTACTGAGATTACGTCGGAAAACGATTGAACATTCAAGTCGAGAAACAAATCTGGTCAATTTGGGCCATCGAAGGTATTTGATAGATAAACATTTTTAGTCGCAGCCAGTTTGGGGACATTGGATATTTCATCCATTTAAGTACGGGAATTGAAAAAAGGCCAATGAAACCTCTAGGGAAAATTTCGTTCAATATCGTTTTCTAGTCCCGATGTGTATTAAGGGATATCCTTACACTTAATGGCCGAATTGTGTTTTATCTCAATATTAATAAATGGTTTCGAGTTAAGGCTGTCCCCTTGAAAATTGATACGCAATGGCATTTTATATTGCTGGATAAATATTAAAAGTAAATTATGCATTTAGGAAAGGATTCGTGAGAAACCAAGATTTGCATATTCTGCACAAATGCATATTAAAAGCCATTAGCATAGAGAGAGAAAAGCTAGGGAATTTACTTTTAAATCGCGCGTAAGCTTTGGGGGCGTTCAGGTATGAATATTTGTAATATTTATAGATTTAACACATCTGCGTCAATGATATGAAACTTTGATTAATGTTTCACAAATAAAGGTTTAACATCAGGCACAAAGTTTAATACTTCTATCTTAATCTAATGCCTTCTGATGACAAAGGTAAAAAAAACTACAATATTGGTTTATATTCAATTAATGAAATGAAGTTCATTTGAAAAATCTATCGACAGAAATAAGCGACATGAAAAAAGAACTCACAGAGAAACAAATTGTTCTTCCTTGTACAGTTTTTGCAGTTTGATTTATATTTTTTATGCGAAACAGACTTGTAAATGGTATAATGCTACCATTGATTGGGGAATATCGCGTGATATACCTACGCGTATGCTAGTAAAAACGTTCGGTTTTGATACTAGGCAAATATGGCACAATAAAGTAATAATTTAGTTAGTAGTTAATGTTTTAAACCTCAATAGAGTGGATGGAATCGATGTGAAACTACTTTACTTTACTTTTCACTGATTTATTTTATTTGGGTTAGAAGCACACACCTGTTAAAAAGGTTGATGTGTGGTTAGAAGGCATATGTTGGCATTCGGTTGGCCACAGTGCGATGTCGCAAAGGCTTCTTCTAGCCAAGAAAATAATTAAAAGTGGGACCGGGTCAGATACAACATTTCAACCGACACGCGTGTCATTTTCCGTTTCTGTTTCCATATGGAGATATTAATATTCTAAACAGTGTTAATTATTTATATTTTTTTGTTTCTACAAACCTTTCTGAACACGGAGAAAAGTCTTAATTTTTATTTTAATATTATTTTTATCTCGAATTTTATTTATTTATTTAATTTAATTTTTTACAAAGCGCGCTTAAATTTAGATTACCCAAACTAACCACTCTTAACAGTCAACATTAACCCATAAAGAGAAAATAATAGAAATATATTTTATATGGAAAGTGTCCAAGAAAAAAAAATTGCAATACAGTGTTTCTATAAGCTGGCAGATGAAATGTATTAGTTTCTTTTAATGAGTTCAGTTAAACAAATGGTAAAATCTGGAGTCTAATTCTCTTTAACCTAAATTTCGAAAAGTTGTAGAGGCCTCGAATTGCTTCGACTGCACTTGTCTCATTATATATTTTTCGATTTTGGAATTAAAGGTCTGCTTTGTTATGCCACATCTAGATCTGTTGTGTTCAGAGCTCAATGGGCGCAAAGCCTGCCTGATGAGGATAAGGACCCAGAAATCGCGATCGCAGGAGGGCACTCTTGTGCCATATAAATCATAACTTTGTTTCGTCATGTATGGTGGACTGTTGAACTAGCAGAAGATTACAACATCCCTTAATATTTGCGAAACATTTTCGATATATTTATAACGACCCAGAAAATAAAATGCGATATTTTCGTATTTTGCTTTAACTATGCACTGGGTAAGTGATGCACTATTTGCTTTCTACTAGTTTGTTGAGTTTTACAGTCGAAGCAACTCGAAACCTCATTGCAGGTTTCCGTTTTTGGAGTTAAAGTTCTACTTTGTTATGCCACATCGAGATCTGTTCAGAGCTCCCTGGGTGCAAATTCTGCCTGATGAGGGTAAGGGCCCAGAAATCGCGACCGCAGGATGGCACTCTTGTGACATAATAAAGCCTAACTTTTGTTTCGTCATGTACGGTTCTTAACCCAATTTTTTTATCATTAAACTAATATATCACGTCACGCATGGCCCTCTGCTCGCTTCGCTCGCTACGGGGGCTCACCGAACAAGAAGTAATCAAAACTAACACAAGGCATACCCAAAATCAGGAAAAAAAAATAAAAAAAATGCTGTACAACAATCCAATCTTAGATCTTTTCCAACAACGATTCACACAAACAATTATTTACAGGTAGTATTTGTAGTACTGCAATCAAATCGGGAAACAGCAGTAAGATATTCAATCTAAAATATAATACGCATGCGCAACATTAAGTGCCGATCAACGATCAACTTATTATCCTCTATATTCCGTCATTCGTTTGACATCATTAGAAGGTAATTGCTGAAATACAAACATCAGTAAATAAAGAGTCAACAAATCAAATTACAAATACAATTTACGTACAATTTGCAGCGCAACACTAAGAAATATTATTAAAAATTTGTTTGTAATAATTGATTTGGAATATTGAATTGCGATACAAGATATATAAGATATTTGATGACTAAGTGTTATTACCCTTCCTAAGAAAAAAGCTTTGTTACATCTTAGCGTGTCTATCTTGAAAAATGAAAATTCTTTATAATTTAATTAGATATTTTCTGTGGAGCAGGAGACTTTCCGCTACGTTCTGTGAGATCTTCTGTGGGACAGAAGACTTTCCGCTACCTCTCGTGAGTCCTTCTATGAGATGGAATTCCTTCTGTGAGGTACAATTTCACGCTGACCTAGCTAATCCCCCCCGTCAGATAGCCGTATCGAGGCCGTTCTTTTGTAATGTAATGTAATCATTTTAATTAATGAATATATAATTAAATGGCTGTAGGTCATTTACCTTGATTACCGCAAATCTCTTATCCCTATAATATTTCAATTAAATTAATGCATATATAATCAATATCGTGTATAGGATTATTATTTCTTGTTTTCGTTTATAGATAAATAACGTTTTAGATTTATTAACTTATCGATAAATGACCTTAGGTCTAGCATTATTTCATATCAAATCCGTTCTTGTTATTATCATAGTTTGGTGGTAACAATAGGACTGTAATTAGTTGACTTAATCTTTTTGTAGTGCGTACATTTGCCTTAATTTTATACTAATACCGTAAGTCACATAATTACTTGCCGCATTTGTCTTATTAACTTGCTGTTAACTGACTTTAGTTCAAACATTATCTCATACCGATCCTTTCTCCTCTACTGTCATAATTTAATGTAGTAACTCTAAAAGGCAGTGATTTTTTTGTAGCTAACGTTATGAAAATTAATTGATTTATTTTTTTCTTACTGTAATTTTCATACGTGATATTATCTCGAGTTGAGGATTTACTTTGTTGATGTTATTAGAACTACTTGACTGTAATGAGATTTATCGAATATATCTTTACCTGACTGTCGGAAATTTCTTATCGTATATCATATCAAATCCGTTCTTGTTATTATCATAGTTTGGTTTAGATATGCCTAAATTCTTCAGTATAGTGTCGAATATCGTCTCAAATATCGAATGCTTAACAATACGACTGTAATTAGTTGACTTATTCTTTTTGTACTGCGTATATTTACCTTAATTTTATGCTATTACCGTAAGTCACATAATTGCTTGCCGCATTTGTCTTATTAACTTGCTGATAACTGACTTTAGTTCAAACATTATCTCATACCGATCCTTTCTCTCTACTGTCATAATTTAATTTGGTAACTCTAGAAGGCAGTGATTTTTTTGTAGATAATGTTATGAAAATCAAATGATTAATTTTTTTCTTACTGCAAATTTCATACGTGGAGAATTTAGTTTGTTGATGTAAGGAGAACTACTTGCCTTTAATGAGATTTATAGAATATACCTTTACGTACTGACGTAATTGAAACTTGGTCACTTATTATCATTGCCGATCTTTTAATATGGATTTGCCTTAATATAACATAGTATTTCTTTAATTGGAAAATATCTCGGTAATGCCTTCGTGATTATCTGATTTACTTTTGTATTATATCTACCGATTTGAACCATAATTTTTCACTATAATCAGCTGTTCACCTCATAGCATTGCACGAGTTTATGTAACTGCCCTTTGAAATTTTAAGATTTCGTTTTAAAACCTGATCGAACCGAGCTCATTTCTTTTTTTCCCTTTTTTACCATTTACCTTTTTGGTTACTTCATTGATTTAGGATATCTATTGACTTTTTATTGATAATGATACCATCGCTGGCATGCGATTCATTCAGCTTAGTTTCGTTTAATAATTATTTCATTTCATCCATAGATACTTATTGCCTTTATATACATATTTATTTACTTTGTTGATATAATGAGAACTACTTGACTGTAATTAGATTTATCGACTATACCTTTACTTAATGACGTACCTAATTGAAACTTTGTCACTTATTATCATTGCCGATCATTTGATTTGGATTTTCCTTAATATAACATAGTATTACTTTAATTGATAAATATATCGGTAATGTCTTCGTGATTATCTGATTTACTTTTGTATTATATCTACCGATTTGAACCATAAGTTTTTACTATAATGAGCTATTTACCTCACGAGTTTATGTAACTGACCTTTGAAATTTTAAGATTTCATTTTAAAACCTGATCGAAACGAGCTCATTTCGTTTTTTCCCTTTTTTTAACCATTTACCTTTTCGGTTACTTCATTGCTTTAGGGTATCTATTGATTTTTTATTGATAATGATACCATCGCTGGCATGTGATTCATTCAGCTTAGTTTCGTTTAATAATTATTTCATTGCACCCATAGATACTTATTGCCTATATATACATATTTATTGACTTTGTTGATATAATGAGAACTACTTGACTGTAATTAGATTTATCCAATATACCTTTACTTAATGACGTAATTGAAACTTTGTCTTTTATTATCATTGCCGATCATTTGATTTGGATTTTCCTTAATATAAAATAGTATTACTTTAATTGATAAATATATCGGTAATGCCTTCGTGATTATCTGATTTACTTTTGTATTATATCTACCGATTTGAACCATACATTTTTACTATAATCAGTTCACCTCATAGCATTGCACGAGTTCATGTAACTGCCCTTTGAAATTTTAGGATTTCGTTTTAAAACCTGATCGAACTGAGCTCATTTCGTTTTTTTCCTTTTTTACCTATTTACCTTTTTGGCTACTTCATGGATTTAGGATATCTATTGACTTTTTATTGATATAATGATACCATCGCTGGCATGAGATACATTCAGCTTAGTTTCGTTTAATAATTATTATTTCATTTTACCGATAGATACTTATCGCCTATATATACATATTTATTTACTTCACAGGTTATCCCATTGATTTAGTACACTTGATTAACTGTTTGTTGATATGATGAAATAGGTAGTGGCAATATTAACGTTATAAGATCTAGATTAAAACTTAGTGTTTTAATTTGTTTGATTTACTATTCCGATAGTATAGGTAAAATACCTTTTAAGAGAATTTTCTCGCTACTTTAACTTCAGAATAATTCGAGATAAAATTTAAATGTCCTAAAGGATTTGTGTAAGTTCTTCATATTTTAATAAATATGTTATTTTTTGGAATCCCGATGTTTATTTTGGTAAGTTTAGTATCAATCGTACCGTCCCTTAATAACCTTTAATTTTTAAATCTCTTGATGGTCATATACAGGATATTATTCTAAATTGTATTACCCTATTTTCAAAGAGCAATAATCATTGATAAATTTCTCGTAATAAAAAGTTAGTGGCGCCCTACCCTAACTGTCAATAACCCAATGCCTTTAAAAAAATTAATCCGCTGAGTAAACTTGGCAACTAACGAATAATATTACATATTTGGCAACCAACCCTTAAGGCTGGTTACCAGATATTGAGATTTACGAATTTCAGATTTTTTTTTTATGTCTTGTACTCGCAATTCTCTCTTGCATGCAAGAAAGATTGGTAGCTAAAGATTGTTTGGTATTCCAATTCTAAAATACCGCGACACAATTGGAATTAACTAAAGGTTTCCACTTAAATATCTCACAAGTATTAAACGTATTATCTTTTCTATATTTTTTTCCCATAGTAACTAGAAAACTTTCCACATATTCATAAGACATTCACATTTAGGATATAAATTTCTAGCCCCATTAAAATGCCTTCTTGTTTGTTGGTGTCATTCAGTACGCACCGACCAAAATAGATGCTGCTAATACTCACATTCTGTGAACATTAAATGCCAAAAATTTAATTATATATATTTTTAAGTTTTCCGAAATTTCCACCGCAGGAAAACTAGGTTAGCAAAGTATATACTAGTATTACCACCCGAAAATGACAGTGTCATTGATGATGGATCCTGGTCTGGTGACGAAGATGTGAATTTCATCAATTTCGACCCTAATTTTGAAGCTGTGGCTTTACTGCCTCACATATCAATAGAAATGCCTGACGAGAATAATTCTCATGACGACTGGAGCACAGATGATGAGGGGCCAATATCCAATATTGCTGCAATTGCGCAAAAAAAAAGAAAACGACGAAAAAAAGAAACGAACTATAAATGAACGAAACAAGACTTTTAACACAATCAAACGCTCAATGAAAATGAAGATGAAGTTTCACCTGGTATCCTTGCACCTGCAGTGTTTCCAAGAATTTTGTGATAATGAACCAGTAGTGTGTAGCAGCCGGCGCCATCTACTCCAATTACTCCAAACTTACTAAGTTAATCGGAGATAAACAGTACTATACAATAGTAATTATTGGGTAGTAATTGACCGGTGTACATCAGGTAAACCTAGACAAATGCATTTGTACTCCTGTACCTTCCGTTCTTTATTATCTGCCGACCTATTCATAGACGCGTTTCGCCGCATAACGGCTCGTCAGTATGGCTATAGGGTCAGCAGATGTGAGAAATGTACTAGAGGTTTTAAACAACCCCAGTTAAATTCAACCAGTAGTGTATTGCAGCCGGCGCCATCTACTCCAAACTTAATAAGGTAATCGGAGATAGACAGTACTATACAATAGTAATAATTGGCTACTACTTGACCTGTGTACATCAGGTAGCCAATAATTACTATTGTATAATACTGTCTATCTCCGATTAAGTTAGTAAGTTTGGAGTAGATAGCGCCGGCTGCAACATACTACTGGTCCATAATCCCAAAATTTTTGGAAATTGTGCAGGTGTAAGGATACCAGGTGAAACTTCATCTTCATTTTCAATGAGCGCTTGAATGCGTTAAAAGTCTTGTTTCGTCCATTTGTAGTTCGTTTCTATTTTTCGTCGTTTCCTTTTTTGGGAGTATGCTATTTTTTAATCTATAGCGGAACAAGCCAATATTTACTGCATCAATATTCGTATCGTCTATCATGCTACAAATTGTGTTTAGCATTATCTAACCTTAGAAGAAACTTGAGTATAAATATAAATAAAAGTACTCGGGAAAACTTGTATTATTGTCTCTGAAGTTTCTTTTATTCTCTCGATTTGCATACTGCATAAATCTTTTTGATTCGTGAGGAATCTATTTGGATTCAATAGGTAGATAGTTTGTAAAGTTAGAAACACTACCAACGCTTCTTCCACCTTAATGTCTCGGAAAATGTACAACTTTCGAAAGTAATCTCTCTAACTTACAATTTGGAATAAGAGCAAAATATAGTAAGTTACGTTTAGCCATTCGCTCTATCTCTGTATGGGTGTAGTTGGAAAGAAATAAGGCATCACATGTCGCAAGTTTTATACAACTAGCATTTAAAGAACTAAAGTATACATTTCACGGAATAAGTTTTATGTCGCAAGCCTGACTTGGAATTTTATCAGTTTAGTTTCGACAATTTAAAATTAAATTTGTTTTTAGCGAGCACTGGTCTGAGAGTTTCTCGAGCAATTGCAAGACATTTTCTTTAATTTTATAATGACATTTTAAATTGCAATCTACAGCATAGGGGTCACTTCTTCAATTAGTGCAAACGAACAGTTTTACTTTTAATTAAGCATTTTGTTAGATGGTAACGACATATACAGGGAGATCCATGAGGAAGGTATGACGTCTTTGTATGTTTTTTTAATGGAGTACCCTGTATATTCTGAAATGTTTAAATTGCACAAAGGGTTCTATACATATTTGAGATAATACATTGCACCTAAACTCATTTATTTTTAATTCCTGTACAATCCAAACAGTTCAATATAGAACATTTCATGTTCTTGGCTTAAATTCTATAATCTGGCACCAACTTAACTAAGAGTAGCTAAAACTTCAAATTTTTGATTTATAGCTAAGCTTGAAGTTAGTCTCAAATGATAGACAATTAAAAATTAAAGTAAGGATATAAAATTCGTTTTATTCTATGACAAACCGTTTGGAGTCAAGTAGTGCAAGTAGGAAACGGCGAGGAGGAAAGATACCGATGGACTATTTTCTTAAAGATGATATATGACTGTAGTCAACAGGGAACAATTCGGTTGGTAAGGAGTTCCAGATGCTCATCACACGCCAGAAGAAAGAATTTTGGTAGATGCTGGTTCTGGGTGTGCTATATTGAAGACTATATAGATGAGAGCTTCTAGCTCGTCGTGTGGAACGAACAAAGCTGGCACCGGAGGGAATCAGAGTTGTCAGTTCAGTCGAACACCTTCCGTGATAATATCGGGAAAAATGGGAGGGATCACCCACAATCCGCCTATATTCCAAGGTGTGAAGGGAACGAGTCAGTGTTTCGTCGTTAATAAGTCTAACAGCTCGGTTCTGGATGGAGTCTAAGAGCGCTAGAGTATGT
Organism: Pissodes strobi; assembly: GCA_016904865.1. Taxonomy (NCBI): domain Eukaryota; kingdom Metazoa; phylum Arthropoda; class Insecta; order Coleoptera; family Curculionidae; genus Pissodes; species Pissodes strobi. Next base: position 19,781 of record MU184754.1, read on the forward strand.
TTGGGAGCAGAAGTCCAAATGTAAGAGCAATATTCCAGAGTAGGTCTGATTTGCGCTTTATAAAGTGTAAGCAGCTGATGGGAGCTGAAGTATTTTTTGCCACGGAAAAGTACACCCAATTTTTGAGAGGCACATTTGGCGAGACCTCGGACATGCTCATCCCATGAAAGGTTAGTGCTTGCGGTTATTCCAAGAACCGAAAGATTGGAGGATGGAGGAAGGATTTCCTCCTCCATGATGATGTCAAGGTAGTTTCACTTAGTTTTTCTCCGGGAAAACACAGCAGTCTGTATCTTTTTGGTATTAAAGGTTACAAGATTGTTGGATCCCCATTCAAGAATTGTGTTTAAGTCTCGATTAATTGAGTCAGTCTGTTGTTTTCTTAGTTGTCCCAGAGTGGCCGATGATAATGGTTTGTCAAAAGAAAGGGATGATACAAGACAGCTATCGTCTGCATAGTGGTAAATGGGGTTTTCAGTTAGCTTTAGTAGGTCATTTATGTGCAGCAGGAATAAAGTTGGAGACAAAACCGAACCTTGCGGAACACCAGCATTGATGGCAAATGCCTCGGACAAGACACCATCGATAGCGACCTGAATACTCCTTTTATCCAAAAAACTAGACAATAGTGTATGTAGAGCCGGTTGAAAACCATAAGCTGGGAGTTTGTCGAGGAGTGATTGGTGCCACACCCGGTCGAAGGCTTTGGAGATGTCAAGAGCAACGACTCGGGCCTATCCGTGTTTTTCCAGGGTTGAATTCCAGATGTGTGTTACATAGGACATCAGATCTCCTGTTGGGCGCTTCGCTCTAAACCCATATTGTCTATCAGATATTATGTTGTTCTGTTCAAGACATTTTAGGATCTCGGTGTTAATGACTTTTTCCATTACCTTGGCCACTACTGGGGTTAAAGATATTGGACGGTAGTTACTGGCAATATCCTTCTTTCCTTTCTTAGGTACAGGTTGCACTCTAGCGAGCTTCTAGAGGGCTGGGCAAATACCTCTATTTTAGCATAAGGTATATAGTTTGGCTAGAATAGGTGTCAGCTCCAATGCGCATTGTTTGAGAACAATGGGGGGAATTCCATCCAGCCCAGCGGCCTTTGACCAGTCAAGATGACAAAGTGACCATCTTATCTATTTTTGCTTGAAAACTGGCATTGTTGTGGCGATCCGTGGCAACATTGGTGGAGTCTTTCCTTGTACATCTAGGGTGGAATTTCGTGAAAATGTTGAGGCAAACAAGTCTGCCTTTTCCTTTGCAGTCACTGCAACGGAATTGCCTTCGCGCAATAGTGGTGGGAAACTTGAAGATAAAAGGTTTTTCCCGATGGCCTTTGAAAATACCCAAAATTATTTTGAGCCGTTCGGACAGTTCAAAAGCTTGTCGCGGACTCTCTGATCAAAATCAGCTTTGGATTGATCAATAATTAGTTTGCAGCTCTTTGGTGCATCCAGGAAGGCTCAGCGCGAAACAACCGAAGGGTTGCTGCGCCATTTGCGATAAGTTTGGATCTTTTTGCCGCCTGAATACATCTTTTGTTGAACCATGATTTTCCAAGATAGGATCGTTTATTAGAGAAAGGGATTGCAGTCTACATCCCAATGAGAATGACCTCTGGAATGGATTCAGCAATTACAGATGGATCGCTGGATTTAAAACAGACGCCCCTCCAAGGGAATGACAAGAAAAAGTCACGAAGTTCACTCCAGTTTGCACGTTTATAATGCCACACTTTGCGAGGAAGCGTTTTAGGGGACGGTGGAGGTGGACAGGTGGAGAAAGCTGATATAAGCCTTTGATCAGAGTTACCCAGTGGTGATGTAATGTTTATATTTTAAGGGTGGGTATGTTGTTAGGAACAAATCCGGTAGGTAAGCTTGATGGTTTCCAACGTCCGGTATCCGTGTTGGCTCGTCCACAAGTTGAGCCACGCCGCAGGTGATTACAAAAGCCTCAGCTTCTCTGCCCATATCATCCGTTCGGGGAGAAAACTTTAGCCAAGGGATGTTGTGAACATTAAAGTCCCCCACGAATGTTATTCCAGCATCTGGGTGGATGGTTTGAAGTTTATCGAACGTTAGTGAGAGATAGGAGAAGAGTTGTTTATAATATAGTAGCATCCTTTAGTGACAACTTGAGCCAAAGAACATCAAAATTTGTCGATTCCAAACTCTCTTCTCGGTGACATGAGAGGTTACTGCGGACGTAGGCGCTAATACCTCGTTTAAATTGGAACTTGGTGTGAAGTTCGTAATTGGGGCAAAGCATATGGACACTGTCCGTAGACGAGCTGACTTGGGTTTCCGTTAATCCCAAAATACTAGGTTTTTGTGTCTAGAGATGGTGATGGAGAGAATTAATGTTGGCATTAAGACCTCTGATGTTGCTAAAGTCAATTCTTAAGTTGTTTGTCTTCGATGTGAATCCACCCCGTACATCCTCCACCCGGAGATCCGAATGGGAGGGTATTCTACCTTCGGAATATTTTGTCTTTAGTGAATCTATCAGCATTATATCATTTATTTCACATACTTCAAGTGACGTTTTGCACATGTCAATATCTCGAAAATAAATTAATTTAGATGTATGACTTTTATGCTCCATACCATCTAGAAAATGTTACATTGTAGATTATGATGATGTAGGTTTTCTAAGCTAATCTATTGACACAAGGATACAGATTCGCTAGCACTATAACGTTTAGCAATTCACTGTATATTATTACTCTATTTTCTAATGCATTTATATTATTAAATATTGATAAAAAGTTAATAATCATAATGTCAGATATTTAACCAACATAATTTACAAGTGAAATTATACTAGGCAAAATGTCTTTTAAATTAAAAGTTCCAGTGACTATTTCAAATGGGGCAAAATGTCTTGTTGAATGGATTGATATATTATAGTGCATAAACGCATATTTTTATCAGATTAGTTAGTGACACTTTAGCATTTGGTTGCATTTTGGTCCTTATTTGTTCCAATAAGGTAGAATTGAATCTTTCCACCAGATTTTTTGGTGTTGTAAAGTGAATTTCGATTTTATGTACCTTGCAAAAATCCAAAAATGAATTATTGTTGAATTGATCTCGGTTGCCACAAACTATGACTTCGGGAAGTCCATAATGAGATATAAATATCAATACATTGGTAGCATTAACCCCAGATATTGAATATGCTTGCGGAACTTCAAGAAAGGTATCAACTACTGTCAAATATGTTTCTTTAGAGATGGGTAAAGTATCCAGATCAAATAGCTTTGTCCCTTTTGAAATTCAAAGTTGTTTGGGTTTCGTTCATATTTCGCTTCCTGGCATATAGTACAATTATTTATGTATCTGGCCCTATCCTTGCCTTAAGTTCGGCCACTAGCCGCTTCTCTTCATAGAGGCAATCGTTGTTGTTATGCCTCTGTGTCCTGTTTTATATACGTGGTGATAAATCATCAAATATTGTTTGTCATTATCGGATGTTACGTCAGTTAGCAAAGTTGAGCATATTAATAATTGGCAGTTCAAGTTTCTAACAAAAATCCTTTCATGTTTTTTATCGTGAAAATATAGATGATAGGCTTCGCTATTAATTAAGTTACCAATGAACTCTTCTAGAACTAAACAAAGATGACGTCTTCGAAGAATAATGAAATATCAATGGTTATTGAATATTTGTTCTTTAATAGAAAGTGGTACAGATCATTATTTAATCAATTGGTTTTTATGACGGTTTAGTAGTGTCTCGGAATAGAGTAAAGAGAATTTTGGCATGTCGTCTACTGAATGTATAGTAGTGGTGACGTTGGTCTCATTTACTCCCATGAATTGTCTCATAACTTTGCCTGAATCTCCGGCTTCATTGAAAAGGGATTGACTCTTCTGATTGGTGACTGGATTTCTTCACAAATGATCTGCAACTGTGTTTTCTTTTCCTTTGATATAATAAATTTCATAATCATACCCTGAAAGGAGTAATTTCCTTCTGACTAATTTGGCGTTGGCCTGTTTTCTGTCACTGAATAGTTAATTTCTTTGGGTTCAGTGTTCTATTGCTACCAGTATGCTATGCTATACTGGTTTTCTCTCCTGGTTCAATTCAGCTCCAATCGCATATTGGCTAGTATCAGTTGTTAGTACAAATGTTTTGTGAAAATTAGCTTGCATCAAAACTGGATCGATACAAAAAGTAGATATGGAAGTTTCAAACGCCTGTATAAGTTCTTCTGAATGTTCCACTTTTTGTCCTTTTCTTAAACATATTTTTAATGGCTTTGTAACGTTTGGAAGATTAATAATTACCGTCCTATAGATACCGATCATATCAAGAAGTTTTCATTTGTTTGTGGGTCTTTGGTATTGGAAATTCAGGTATTGCATTTTTCGTGGACTAGGCTTTATACCATCAAAGGTAATATATCCCAAGAATTCTGTTTTCCACTTCAGAAATTCTCTGGTTGGGTGTTAAAGGCTTTAAACACTTTTTGAGGTTCTGAATATGTTCATCTAAAGTTGTGGAGAATAAGATTATGTCATTTATATAGACAAGACAAACTTGATTAATATGCTCTTTTAACACTTCATTTATCATCTGTTGAAAGGTCGCAGATGGATTTTTCAACCCAAACGACAGTCGTAGGAATTCAAATTCACTGTAGTCTCTGGAAAAGGCTGTTTCAATGCTGCTTTAATGTATTATTTTTTGATGAGACCCACTGGTTAAGTGCAGATCTGTTAAAAAAATATTGGGCTCTGTTAAATTTTTCTGATAGTGCACCGATGGGATATCTATCTTGGATCGTTTTCTTATTTAATTCACAGATGCTTCTTTGGGACAAGCCATATTGGACTGGACAATGAACTAATGCTATTCTGGATTATTCCATGATCCAGCATTTTATTGACTTGTTATAGAACTTCTTTCTTATGCATTTGTGGGAATCTATAAGGCTTAGTGTACACTGGTTCTTCATCTTTCGTCCTAATACCGTCTTGCGGTTGAGTGGTAGTTAAAAGGCTGTGATAGTGTTTTTCCTTAGTGTTTTGGTAGTATATCCTTAGCAGATTTTCGATATTTGGTGAACTAGGTATTTCCTTTCTAGATTCCAGTTGAAGCTCATATTTCACAGATCGCGAAAGCTAATAAGCCCATCGAAGAAGCTATGGAAATTTAATAGGGAAGAACATATTTTCCAGATGACTTAATGTATTGACTAGTATCAGTTGTTAGTACAAATGTTTTGTGAAAATCAGCTTGCATCAAAACTGAATCGATACACAAAATAGATTTGCAAGTTTCAAAGCCTGTATAAGTTCTTCTGAATGTTCCACTTTCTTTCCTTTTTTAAACATACTTTTAATTGCTTTGTAATGTTTGCAAGATTATTAATTAACTTCTTATAGATCTCGATCATATCAACAAATTTTAATTTGTTTGTGGGTCTTTGGTATTGGAAATTCAGGTTTTGCCTCAATTTTTCATGAACGAGGTTGTATACCATTAGAGGTAATAATATGTACCAAGAATTCTGTTTCTCGCTTCAGAAATTCGCTCTTGTCTAAGGTTATGGGTGTTAAAGGCTTTAGACAATTTTTGAGGTTCAGAATGTGTTCATCTAAAGTTGTGGAGAACAAGATTATGCCATTTATATAGACTAGAAAAACTTGATTAATATGGTCTTTTAACCCAAATGAAAGTCGTACTAATTCAAATTCACCGTAGTCCCTGGAAAAAGCTGTTTTCAATGCTGAATGTATTGTCATCTGATGAAACTCACTGGGTAAGTCCAGAGCTGTTAAATAAAATATTGGGCTTTGTTAAATGTTTCTAATAGTGCACCAATACTTAGGATGTGATATCTTTCTTGGATTGTTTTCTTATTTAATTTTCTTTAGTCTATCACAATTCCTTATTTTTGATTGCCAGATGCATCAACTATCTTTGGGACAATCCATGTTAGACTGGACAATGAACTAATACTATTCTGGATTATTCCATGTTTCAGCATTTTATTGATTTGTTTTTGACCTTCTTTCTTATGCATTTGTGGGAATTTAAAAGGCTTAGTGTACACTGGTTCTTCATATTTCGTCCTAATACCGTGTTGCGGTTGAGTGGTAGTTAAAAGGCTGTGATAGTGTTTTTCCTTAGTGTTCTGGTAGTATATCCTTAGCAGATTTTCAATATTTGGCGAACTAGGCATTTCCTTTCTAGATTTCAGTTTAAGCTCAAATTTCACAGATCACGAAAGCTAATAAGTCCATTGAAGAACCTATGGAAATTTAATAGGGAAAAAAGATTTTCCAGATGAATTGATGTATTGACTAGTATCAGTTGTTAGTACAAATATTTTGTGAAAATCAGCTTTCATCAAAACTGGATCGATACACAAAATAGATTTGCAATTTCAAGCGCCTGTATAAGTTCTTCTGAATGTTCCACTTTTTTTCCTTTTTTTACACATACTTTAAATGGGTTTGTAATCTTTGCAAGATTATTAATTAACTTCCTATAAATCTCGATCATATTAAGAAATTTTAATTTGTTTATGGGTTTTTGGTATTGGAAATTCAGGTATTGCATAAATTTTTCGTGGACTAGGCTCTAGACCATCAGAGGTAATAATATGTCGCAAGAATTCTGTTTCTCGCTTCAGAAATGCGCTCTCCTCTAAGGTTATAGGTGTTAAAGGCTTTAAAAACATTCTGAGGTTCTGAATGTGTTCATGTAAAGTTGTGGAGAATAAGATTATGTCATTCATATAGACTAGACTAACTTGATTAATTTGTTCTTTTAACAGTTCATTTATCATCTGTTGAAAGGTCGCAAATATATTTTTTAACCGAAACGACAGTCGTAGGAATTCAAATTCACCGTAGTCCCTGGAAAATGCTGTTTTCAATGCTGCTTTAATGCAGTATCTGATGAAATCCACTGGGTAAGTCCAGAGTTGTTAAATAAAATATTAGGCTCTGTCAAGTATTTTTATTAGTTCACCTATATTTGGGATGGATATCTTGGATCGTTTTCTTATTTAATTTTCTTTAGTCTATCACAATTCCTAATTTTTGATTCCCAGATGCATCAAGTTTCTTTGGGACAATCCATATTGGACTGGACAATGAACTAATACTATTTTGGATTACTCCATGTTCCAGCATTTTATTGATTTGTTTTTGAACTTCTTTCTTATGCATTTGTGGGAATCTATAAGGCTTAGTGTCCACAGGTTCTCCATCTTTCGTTCTAATAACGTGTTGCGGTTGAGTGGTTGTTAAGAGGATCTCTGATAATTTTTTCCTTAATGTTCTGGTAGTATATCCTTAGCAGATTTTCGATATCTGGTGAACCAGGTATTTCCTTCGTAGATTCCAGTTGAAGCTCATATTTCACAGATCACGAATGCTAATAAGCCCATTGAAGATCCTATGGAAATTAAATAGGGAAAAATATTTTCCAGATGAATGGAACTCCTTCGAAGCAAGGATGTTTGCTTCATATTTGGTGGTATGGAGAAACCGCAAGGGCGTGACTTGCTTTGACTATTGAGACTTGTGTTCTAGGTGGAGATGTATGTTATCCTCAAATGCAAGTTTGAGAACCAGTTAAGAGCCTTCTCTTCTATCTATCTTTGTTTTATCAGAAGCGCTGCTCTGGAGGATCTTGAGTCCGTTAGGGTTAATTTTGCTCTGGTGGCTGAGGGTACAGATGTTGGGGGCCTTTGCTGGGCATAACGTGGTTAGTTTTGTTTGGGATTCGGAACACTCCCATGATCCGGGGAACGAGGATGCTTATCGACTAGCACAACTGACATAACAGCGCTGCACGTCCAAAGCTGCGTGCTGAATCGGAAAGGTCTAAGGAGTATTCGATCGAAGAAGTTGTGAACCTTCGCTAGTGAGGCCGGGTTGGCGGGTTGTATTGATATATGAGTGGACGTGCAATGCATCCAAACTAGTGGTTAACGTGCAACGGACCTTTTACTCGAATTTCAATTTATTCATCCATTCATTTATTTTTAGCGCAAATATTTAAGTTTCTTCTTTCTTTATCGGTACACTGAAGGATTCAGTTCTATGCAATATCAGATATTTGAATTTTGCTTAAAAACTGTTGAGATCAATATTTGGGTTTCTGTAGTAATAAGTTAGTTTTAAGTTAGCTAGTAACGCATTACTTTTTAATACAATCCTTATACAGACATTTTTTTCAGCATCCAAAGAACAAGTCTATTCTAAGAAGAGTTAATAGCATAGTGTGTAAATGCAACATGCAAGTATGGTATATGCTTAGACTGCACCGATGAGCAAATTTACGACATAACATGGAACATTCCAGCTAATATGAATTATAATATCAGAGACAAGAGAGTTCTAAATAATGCAACAGGATGGGCTTAAGCTTATCTCAAGAAAACGATCTAACTTGTGGTTTGGAACCTTCGGCGAAATGCACTACAACACAAGTCTTTTACACAATTCCCAAACAGAATTTTTGCGTTCGATGCGCATTTCGCACACCATGTCTTAATCATCTCTTGGTGATGTTAGCCAAAAGCACGCATTCATTGCAAAGATTCTGTTTCTGTATTATGGATGAAGCTGTTAAGTAGTTAAGAAAACAAGAATAATATGTTTATAAAATTCAAAGAAATGTTACTGACAAAAAATCGCGAATACGAAAAAATAATATATTTACACACAAGAATATGAAATAGAAAATTGCTAATATGTCTTAAATCCAAGGCGAAATCAGAGATATAGAACAAAAAATGCGGACAACAATATTTTCGCGAAATTCAAAAGGAAGTCACAGAAAAAGCAATGAAGATAACAAGAATAATATTCATATAAATACATATAAATCAGAGAATATGAGAACAAGAATATGTTCACTAAATTCAACCAAAAGTCAGTGAAAAGAACAGAGAAGATAAGCAGAAGAAATTATCGAAATCAAAACGGAAGTCGAAAGATTAATTTTCTGGTTTTAAAAACTTTTAGTTGGATATCAGGGTTTTAGTGGAAAGCTTAGTTCCTCCAGTAAAAAAATACTTAAACATATATGCCTTACCTCGCGTCTTCGGCTCTGGTAAATAAGATGACCCCTCTAGCATTGACTTTTTTCTTGAGTTTAGCAATAATGTTGTCGAACTCCCTTTCGTCGGCAGTACTAGGAACTTTTTCAGCCGCAGCAATACAAACGTTTCTTTCTTGAGCTTCTCGATGAAACACTTCTATTCCATATTCTCCGTAGGATCCTTCTGAATATACAGTGGACACATATGACCAATTGACACTTTTAACAATATCGACTAACGCACTCGATTGGAATGTATCAGGTGGTACGGTACGAGCAAAGTACTTAAAACGAGTTTTGTCACTTAAAGCTTTAGCCGTGGAAGCAGGTGAAATCTGGGGTATTCGGAAGAGTCCCAGAAGATTCGCCACCTGTAAGGAAACCGAACTATAACTACCCCCGACGACGCCGAAAACGGGACCGGAATAATTGTTTTTAGGACGCGGAATGGAATGATCTTGGCATTCAAAATTTGAAGTGTCAATATTGTTTAGAGCTGAAGCTCTAACGAATTGTAAAGACTGATTTAGAGCGTAAGTGTCTCGTGAACAAGTATCTATAATATGAGCACCTATAGTGATATTTGGAAGGATGGCAGGGTCTGAGTTGATGCGGTCGATGGCAAACATCATGGCTTCCATTCTTTGGATGCCTCGATGATATATTTTGTGTCCACATGGTGTTTTCTCGCCTCTTTCGTGCACTGGAAAAAGCCCTCCCAGGACTATGTCTCCTGGTATGGTGGTTGACGCCTGGAATGGCTCGACTTGCGGTTG
>MU184754.1:29647-49831 GCA_016904865.1 Pissodes strobi
TTAACGACAATGTCAAATTTAATTGTCTTTGAGTTAGTTTACATCCCTACGTGATTTTTAAAATAATGACTTAGGCCGCTGCTGCAGGTACTACATTTTAAATTTTAGTATTCGTAAGGTACCAATAAATCTGGCAACGTTCCTGCTAGTATTTTTGAATTCAGCTTGGTGGACTGTCTCCTTCCACCAAATATTGTTAAATATGGCTAGGGAGGTTTATGGTTCACTTTGTTGCAGCCATGGTCATCTTATTGCAACTTTTGTGGTATAGGTCACGCCGTAATAAAAATATGATATATCTCGGGCCGATTTGGCTATCGTATATCGAAGCAAGAAGTGCGTTTAAACTCGTCGCCGTCCCTAGCGTTTCGAGCACAATTATATTTGTTAGCGTAATACCCTCGTAGTTTTCGTCCAGTTCCCGTATCATTCCGACGATACTTTTTTCGAGGCAATTAAGTATAAAATTCGCGTCGCTAAACAGACATCAATTTTGGATGGGTTGAATTCGGCAGGTAAGGACCCCCAGGGTAAGGTTGGTGGTTTGTGGTATTCGTTTCTGGATAGCGTCACTGTCGAGAATCTTCGTCGTCACGCACAAATGATGGGTTTAAACATTAACGCGTACTGCTTTTGGATTGGGTGTCGAGTCTAGCATCGCGCGCAATTACGTGATTACGGTCGGGTTAATTTGGAAATTTGTATTAAATGGAGGGGTCGAACGACAATGCCCTTTTGGCTACCCCGGCTAGTTTATTATGGTAGATGCCGATACATTGAAATCCCGGGTTTTTGTTGTCTAAATCCCTTTGATGAAATATTAAGACGAGCACGTGACTTGTCAAGCCATGCGTTCATGGGTCGGATCAGATTCACGAAGTGGAAATTGGTGGGGAGGTATCTTTTTGCGTTAGTCTTGATCTTGAGAACTGGGTCACTCTTGGTGGGCCCGTCGCCGTCGTTTGGTACGGGGCGGAGGTTTTAGTGAGTTTCATTTTTGCGATTTTCCGACCGATTCGCTTTTGAGTTTCAGGCTTTATCTTTTATTTTACGTTTAGCTAGTTGGCTGTTTGGTGCCTGGAACTCACACCGTAATGGGAATGTGAATTGTTTTGTCAGGTGAGTGATTTTTTTTGCCCTTCTCTGTGAACGTCCACCATTTTGGGATGCAGGTGAGTGGATTCTAACTGTTTTTTTTTAATTTCCTGACAGAGGCATTTCTCGCTCATCTTTAAGGTAGCCTAGCGATTTTGGCGTCAAGCGAATAGCAACCCATCACAAGTGTTGCTTCCTTGATGGCTGCTTGACTCGAACTTCTAGGGCCTAATTTGTATGCTTTCACGACAGGTCGTACAGATTTGGGCATCCTTTAGTGATAAATTTTAAATTTAACTTGTAATTTTATTCACTACCAGTTTCTCCAATTCTGGAGTGAAGGTAATTGCGCATAGAACAATTAGTAACAAGAAAAAGCGTAACAGATATTAGACCTTGAATTACGATGCTAAACCTTAGTTATTATACTATTTCAAGCAATTGAAATGAAAATGTTTCACTTATTACTTACCTAATGTCAACAGGTTTAAACTTTGCGGGACACATTGCTTTTGGCAGTAACATCCTGATGCCTCTTACTCCTGAAAAAAATAGATATAGTTTAAAGTCCTTTTAAAATAAGTATTTACACTGTTGAAATAAGTTATTCATGTATTGCCTTTTTTTATCTAAGATGTTTAGCTGTAGAAATTAAATGGGCCTAATCTATTCTATCATCAGATTAATTATTTGATCAGCAGTTTAATCGAATGGCAATTCATATATTTTAAATAAGTGAAACGGATAACTAGTTAGGATAAAAGCTATGTTAAAATTTAGGTAGTAAAGTAGTATATTACCTAACAATATTTGAAAGTTTTCAAATGGTGAGGTTTTTAGCATGAGGCGTTAGCCGGCTGCTGCAATTATCTGAGGTTTGAAACGTACTTTCACACGAGGATATCCAAATAAAAGAACAGGCCTTATAAGATGGGAAAAACATATTAAGTATTTAAGTTTTTTTGTAGATTCGGTTAATTTACTCTTAGAGATGTTCATAAATATAATTATTAACAGATGACCGTTCGTTTTAAATTCTGCTGCTCTATTAGTTTTTTGCCACTAAAATATTGAATATTTTGCTGATCAATTTTAGATGCAAGACAAATTAAATTAGGTTTGAAGAGATTTCTAATAAGCTTATTGACAAAGGTGTTTAGAAACATAGCACCAATAGATGAATAATAAGGTGACTCTTGGAAAAATGGAACCGCTACTGAATTTACAGCCCTAGAATACAACGTTTCGGCTTTTATGTTTCATTGACTTACGCGAGTCCTTCGATTAAAGACAACACTAGATATATTACAAAATTGTGAAAATAAGGGAAAATTACCCATGTTTCTATGTTGGCTTTTGATTAAGATATAATATGGTAAAGAAATTCTTAATAAGTATAAAGGAAAAGGAAATAATAAATAAAAAACGGTGCGTATTTAAGACCGGTTTGTTTCTTGTTTTCAGGCTCCTATTGAGGCCGGATCCGGGTGCTTCGGATACGATGGCACTCCGTAGTTACGCTACTCTTTCACGCAATCAAATATATAAATCCACATCTTCAAATGTCCCATAATGCACCACGCAAAGCTATCTATGGAAACTTGTAAAAAAGCTGAACTATGAAAAACTTGAGAATTTTGTCCTGTAGTGTGTAAAATGTCCTACTTTGCCAGCGGGGTCAACTTTGCCCGTTGTCAAGGAAGGTGAAAATTATCAAAAATAATTCCCACTTGGCAACTGTGTAGATTGACCAAAACAAATTTGTCGTGCACCTAATGGTCGGATTTTTATTTTTGTTTTCGTTTAATACAACTTTGTCTCTTGTCTGGTGCGGTTCGTTGCTCGCTATAAGGTAAGAACATGTTACGTAATTTTCCGCGTTTTTTGAAGTAAAAGCTAAGCATTGCTGCACCTCGACCATTAAATATATTTATTCCATTTTTGCGGTGGGTTTTGCTAAGGGCTCTATGGACAGATTTGGGTGACTATGAGCGCTAAGAGCCTACTAGATTTTTTTGTAAACGATAAAACTTTACTGGGCAATGTTGTCCCTATATATGGGCAATGTTGGCCATATGTTCTTTAATATAATTGTTTATTAATTTACAGGTCTAGGGATGCTATTGCGTAATAGAAAGAAGTTGGGGGCTAGACGGTACCAACGATATACCCAAGAGGATTTAGAACGAGCAGTAAATGGTGTAAAAAATGGAATGAGCTCTCGAGTAGCAGAATGCGCCCCGCCGTACTATTTTAAATAAAGAGGAGGGATAACATTTAGGTTATGTTGGTCATCCCTTGGCGCTATCTGAAATAGAAGAGCGTCGCATTGTGGATGTAATTATAGCTAGTGCTGAGTATGGGTCCCTGTTGACAGCACTGGAAATCAGGATGCTGGGGACGCAGTATATAGATTCCAAGGGGATACAGGATTAGAGTTCTTTTTTTCCTAATGTCAACCTTCCAAGTTGTGAGTGTGTTTTTGCTCTCCTGAAACGTTATAGAGTCATTTTAACGAACAGAGACTGTCAAAATGTTAAAAGAGCGAGGGCTGCCAACACCGAAGAAGATGGAAGAATATTTTAATAATTTTGGACGCAAAACAAATCAACTTTTAATAAACCTTATTGGCTGAAGACCCGTTAATTATTTTTACATTCAAACATACAGCCGTGATCCTATGAATAAATTAATAATTTAATATATAATAAATAAATATCTCTCTTCGAGACGTCTAACCTCAAAATAGCCACAATTACGGCGAAACAATTCTGACAGACGATAAATGCTGTTGAGAAAACCATTCTCCCTAAGTTGTTGTTAAAATTGGTAGCAGCAATAGAACTAAATATTCATAAAAATACCTGTAACGCGTTTCGAGCAACAAGAATACATCCTATAGATCCCTATGCAGAAAGATTCAAGAATAGAGGTAGTTCTGAAATTGATAATTCTTTATTAAGTTTTCTTCAACAAAAAAAGTGGTGATACAATAAAAAAGGAAAAAAGAAACTTCTCAATATTAAACCTAGAGAGTCCGTTCAATTTGAGGAATTAAATAAAGAACCTACTTCTTGCGAAGCCTCTTCTGAAAAAGAAAATTTTGGACAGGAGTCACGTTGAGATGAATGATATGGAGGGGAATGACATTGAGACCGATTTAAGCAGCGACATAAACGTAACTACAGATTTACAAAAAAAGATGAACACTTAAATTTAGAGTTAGACCCAAATAATTTGAAAGTAAGTTCCTTTGTCGTGGTTCAATTTCCAACAAAGAAGACCATGAGACATTTTATTGGGATTGTTATTGGAATATCTGAGACGGATGACATTTACACAACTAAGTTTCTTAAGAAAAGTATCAAAGGTTATTATTTTCTAATAATAGATGATATATCAGCCATTAGTTTCGTCGACATTATGAAAATTTTGTTAAAACCGATTATAAGCCGAAGAAGATGTTACTCTTTTCATGGGAATCTGTATGCCTTTAACCTTTAATTTTCTGTTTATTTTTTATAAGGCTGTTGTTAGGGTACAGGTTAGTTTCTAAGTTTTTAAAGGCTGTTATAAAATTAAGATAACCTTATTGTCTTAGTTTATAAAAAGTTTCAAGTTTCCAAGTAGGATTTGAAAAAATCCTTTGTGTATTGTTTTTATGGCTGTTTCCAAATGCTGTTACAATACAATTCATATAATATTGACTGCCTTAGTTTTTAAGAACTCAATTTCCAAGTAGATTTGGAAAAAAATCATATTTTGTAAGGCTGTTTTCTGAAGGCTATTATAGAGTTAATATAACTTAAGGCTCTTCGTTACTTCATATGATTAAAGTTTTTGTGTTTTTAGTTTTGAGTTTTGTACCAAGTGCAGAAAAATATTTACTTTGTTTTTTATAAAATATTTAATTCAGAATCTAAAGTTTTGTACTTTTCTACTGTTTCAATGAAGAAAATTATCGAAAATTGAAGTTGTTTCACCACGGAAAAAGCTATTCATATTATAAGATTATTAATCTTAAGTCAATGCTAAACTGCATTTCGTATGCCCCAAGTATAGTTATACTTCAATTAAATAAAACGCTATTCTTATTTAGTAAGATTAAGTTAGTACTGATTTAAGAAGAGTAGATACTTGAAACAAGTATAGGGGAATTAATGTTTCATGAATATTGGTATATTTATGTTATACTTCAATAGATTCTGTGTTATACTCTAAGTAAACATAATGCAAGTTCTTCAAAATGGTTTATATTCTTAAAATAAGTATAAATTGGATTTAAATCAAAAACTACTATTCTGTTTGTAAACATTCGACATGCTTCAATGAAATGCAAAATATATTTTATTAGGTGGTTGGTTTTCATGTGGAATAATTAAAAATGTTTAATAATGGAAGACTTATTGAAATCCTGGGACTTTGAACAAATTATTCAAATTTTTTAGGGAAGTTTTTAGCTATTAATAATAATGATATTCTATATTGTAACTGTTATCAAACTAACAGTTTTAACCATCTTCTGATGATGCTAACATGGTTAGCGAAACGCGCGGCTAGTGCAAAAATTCTGTTTCAGTATTGTGGATAAAACTCCGTTTTAGTATAACATAATTGAAATCAAGTAAATACGCAACTTACACCCAAGAACAGATGAATATTTAAATTATGTCTTGAATAAACTTGACTGAGGCATTATATACTTGCACCAAATACATATTTATCCTTAAGGATAACACTATTCTTATTTGCAGATTTGCTTTTTTTCGGGAGTTATTTCTAATAAAAGATGCTTTTTTAGAACATAAAACGTGGACAAAGTAGTCCTATTCTGCTTTAAATTGATCCTGAAATATACTTTTTACGGCCGGGCAAAGTTGACCTTTACCAGTACAACTTTGCCCTTTGCCCACCATCCTTTTATTTTTTTCTCGAATATTTAAATTTTTTTAATAAGTATATACTTCTATGAATATTGCGCACACATTGTTATTTCTCGAAATAATTTTAGAGGTGAAATTAACCAAGTAATAAAAAATATATTGAGAAAAAAATAATTATCTGGGCAAAGTAGAACTATGGTACGATTTTCTGCACGTTTGGATTAACATCGATTTTGAGACATTTTTAGATTTCGTAGGGAAAATTGTAATAAACTTTTTAAGGATTTACGATTAAATTAGAATTTTTAAACTTACCAATCCGGCATTTTCAAATATATTCATGCAATTTTTTGGTATGTTGTACTCGTAACACTGCTCTTTAAGGTATAGAAGTTTAGCTGCTCGAGATTATCCGGTTTACCGGTAATAAAATGTTATGTGGTGTGACGTGTCGTACCAAAACTCAAAATGGGAAAAAGTTTAAAATATTGAAACATTATAAATCGAAAACGGGAAATGTGGTTCACCAAAAATACGCGATCATCGGGAAAAAATTACTAACTTAAGACATACATGACGGCTCAGTTTCATTAACTGCCAGGAAAAAGTATGCTGAACGCGCCTAAAGAAGTTTTCTGACCATTAAATAGACGAAGAAAGTAAATTTTCCAAGAAACATACCCACTCTTAAATTTCTAAACAAGCGTTACTGTATCTTAGGAAAAATTCTAGAATACAATATTTCTGCGCATATATGGTTCACAGGCTTCTTGAAGGCCTTCGACACTTCGAGTATATTTTACATATCACAAATCATGAAAAATGTAGCTATATTGCACGCGGAATAATAATAAATTCAACGCAAACCATTGAGGAAGGCAAAATAAGCTCATCAAAGAAGCAAAAACGAATCCTGGCAAAACCCAAGGATATAGTCTTAGCTGCTTACTAGCCTTAGTTCATTACAGCCTACTAAGAGACGAAATCCCAAATAATGCTAATAATAAAAACATGGGATGCATGCATGGAATATTGCATTGTTTCCACCAACAAGTAAAAAGATGCAATATGGCCATATCCACAACAACAAAAGAGCATGATCATAGGGAATCAGATCACGACCAAATAGAACAATCAATCTAATGTAAATTAATTATATTAACAGAATACATGACTAGAATTCATCAAAATAATATATGTTGACTAAACAAGAGTAGATACTCCAGTAAAGAAAATAATGTATGATGGCAATGCCAGGGATGAAAGTGTTAAGGAGTCAGAAATACAATCTTAAAAACACAATAAAATATATATGATGTACCTTGATGGATAAGCAAGAGAAAGAGTGGAATGAGCATTTAAATCTAACGACATACACATAACTTGTAAAAATAACAAGAAAGAAGGTCACATAAACGGGGTAGTAATAAGTGTGGTAATTCATACCGCCGCAAACGTTTTATTAAGCAAAAACATTAACAGATATTGTGTTACGTGTCTGTAGATCTAAGAGAACCATTTAATCCAAGCATAAAATTCATGGTTTAGTTGTTTTATAGCGAAAATTTTGGTCAAGTGCGTGATGATCTAATGTTGCTAGGTAAGATAATGTCAAACACTTTAACTTACCAGAAAATCATTTTCGAATATTTTAGAATATTACATATGATACAACAGTAAAGCAACTTGCTTCCACGTAATTATCAGGACGACTGTTTTAGTCACCGTTTAATTAATTCTTATAGTAACATTATACACTAAAATAGCTGGACATCCAATTAACATGCGTATGATGGAGAATAATTAATCAGGATTTCCTCATTTATTTGAAAAAATAGTATGCGTTTTCGGTTTTTGCGGATATTGTTTTGCCTATGCATATTAGTATTATTATTATAACCTATGTAATTATTGATATTACAATATATTAATATCTACAAAGCTTCTTTAAAATCGTCATATTATTAATTATGCATGCAATGTATTAGAATATAACGCCTTCACTTGATGTTAATTAAATGAGAATTACTTACGGTTCACTGAAATATATACCGTACTCTCTGAATGACAATGAGTTAACATTGCATTAAAGCTTAACAAATCATGTAAAAAGACGTTTAACTTTAATTTAATAATAGGCGACTATTCAAATGTAATTCTTCATTCAGTACCTATTAATGCCCATTTATATACAGTGTGACCGTGGACTGCTCAAAGCTCTGCTAAAAATGAGTGTTCTTTAATTTGGTTTTCTGCACAGATCACTAATGCCCCATGTTTTTTTAATGCAATCAGTGCTTCCCTTTTAAAATAAGAACTACAAGATCTAATTCACAAATTGGATGAGTTTTTTTGGTAATTTTTGGGCTATAAATGCGAAAATTATCTCTAAAATAGGGAAATTGTGCTCAATTTTGCAATACCGCCTGGAATTGTCTGGGGATAACACCTCGGCCACGAAATCTCAATCCCCTAGGGCTTAAAATAACGAAAATGTCCATTTAAACCGGTATAATTCCAAACTTCACTCTGCCCCGTAGCCGAATTTACTTATAGATGGTCCTTGTATACGAGAATTATGCCTCGCTTTTCGAACTTCCCATACTCGATGTTTCCGGAAAATACCAGAAGTAAAGGGCAGCTATAAAAGCAGCTGGCTGACCATTGGATCATCATTTTTTGGAAGAAATCCTATATCATTTTCATCAGAAAAAAGGGGAAAAAAAAATTCTATACAATTATCGACCAATTAACTTACTATCAGCGGTCAGCAAATTAATAGAGAAAACAATCGAATCCAGATTATCAGAAGAAATAGAAGATTTGGGGTTGTTACCAAATTTCCAGGTTGGGTAAACTGCTCAAAACTCAGCTGAACAGCAAACTCTTAGATTAACAGAATTCATTACAGAAGGTTTCGACCATAAAATGACCACGAGGGCAATTTTCCTTGACATTGAGAGGACCTTATCCACCAAAGTTTATCTGGCACGACAGATTAATAGAGAAGATGATTAATTGGATTCTCCCTACAAAAACTTGACAACTCATCAAGGGCTACCTATCAAATCGTCAGTTTCAAGTAAGAATAGACCAGATTCTTTCCACTACCAGGAGGATCATTGCTATATAGAAATGACATACCGATGCGCGACGTCTCCCGGAATCATGAGAGACCTATCTTAATTAGGCACAAACTGCCATAATAAGTAAAACAATTCAAGAAAATATGGCGATATTTATGATGTGGCAGAATTGGAATTAAGACAAACACTTAAAAGACGCAAACCATTCTATTTCATAAAAGAAGACTGACACTTGGCTGGAACATAAGAATTGAAGACGAAGACATCCAATGGTGTAACGAAATTAAATATTTGGGTCTGCAAATGGACAAAGGTCTGACTTGGAAATCACATATAACTAACAAAATAAATATAAACAAAACTAGAGCGGCAATCTGTCGAATATACCCAATACTTGGCAGTGGGAGCCCAATGAGTCTCAAAATCAAGACTCAAATCATACAAGCTGTTACTAGGACCCAAATGACTTACTCCTCCATAACTTGGTGATATGTCTGCAAGTGTCATAAGTGTGGTTCATAGGAATTGCTGACCTACAACGAGATATAAATTGAACTGTATTTCCAAAATATATACTACAGAAGGCTGGAGGACTTACTCAGATTGATGCGTGACCAGCTGCCCCCGGAGAACTAGCTTCCTTTTTCCCAGGAGGCATTAGCCTAGGGAACAAGTCCTCTAGGCACACACAAAAAATCAAGATTCAGACAACTATAGGACAATACCAACAAATGACTAAGAAAATATCAAAGTTGGAGAGGCAAATTCCCTTAGTCTGAGAGTGTGAGGCTTCTTATTACCAAGAGTCAACGGTTAAACAAACTGCAAGGATTGTAACTTTAAAGCAGATAACACTGTCCCTGCTGACGGTAGAGTTTTAGTGGGTATTCCTACCAGTAGGCGAGCCTCACACTCCCTGTTTCAGAGAAGCAGGAGGAATCAGTATTACTTTAGCACAAGTAGTGGTCAGTATTAGATAGAGAAGCGAAGTGCGCAAACAAGCCAATAGCAAGAGCCTAATACTAATACGTGTTTTCTTTGTGCTGATTAAAGTTAGCGCTTATTGCATACTAGTCATTTTGCCAACAATAAAAGTATTAAGTATTCAAAATTTAGGGAGTTTGATGTCGAAGGGTGCCAAACCTAAATGAGGTGCGTCAGGACCAAAATGCGCTGTATTAAAGAAAATGGACCCCTTGCAGTGCTCTAGTTATTTTCAATTGTTGTACATAAATAACTTAATAAGTAATATTAATTGAGTTAGAAATTGCGGTAACGTACTGCATCATATATCAGTTAACCAGGTCTGATCAAATTTCCATCATATGCAAGATGCAAGTACCCGGTCCGCCGAATAGGCTGAACTGACCTATACATATATAAGGTGCAAGTATCTGGTCCATCAGGTAAACCGAGTCTTCACTTCCAACATTTTTTTATGACAGTGGCACACACACTAAAGGGAGATCCTATGGCACTCAAAGATGTGTGAGCTATCTTCTAAGCACGGTCTTATTTGCCGTGCTGCGGTGTAAACAGTTTTTGTTGCGAAATAGCGCATGCGATGTTAGCAATGTGGTCATGCCAGGTAGGACATATTGCTGTAGGTCAATTGACGAGGATGAAGGAATTGTCGATACTGTCATAGTGGTATCAGGGCCCACCTATCGGCTTTCTTGGTAAACGTGGCTGCTTGGAACTTTTCTGCATTGAACTGGATCAAATTCCTGTCGCCACAGTTCGAACCTTCTCCAGATCTTGATTAATTGTTGTAATCTGCTCCTGTCTGTGGTGATAAGTCTCAGCCGCTGGTAAAGGTTTTTCTGATCTTAATTGGAAGACAAGGGTATCGTCATCTGCAAAGCTGTAAACAGGATTATTGATTTCGGTCAACAGGTCATTACTATAGATGAGGAGTAGAGTTGGTGAAAGTATTGCGCCCTGAGGCACTCCCGCATTAATAGCGAATTTGCCTGAGATGTGTCCATCAACTACAACATGCACAGATCGGTTTTTAAGGAAACTGGCAAGCCAGCTGCAGAGAGACGCTGGCATACACGAAATACTGACCCCTCAGCTTCTGACAATTTAAAATACCTAATAACACTCTCCAGCATTAATCTTATAAATGATAATATAATAAATCAGTCTCTTACGTTCTTCAATCTAGATTATTAAATAGAGCCACGGATTTAACCAAAACTATCCCTTCTGGTAAAGCCATATTGTATCCAAGTAAAGTTCGATGGAAATATTGAATATCGTAAATCTTGTAATTTTCCTTCGGATTAAATTTGCTTCGGTTTTATCAATGCTGAGCCTACAAGAGGCCTCCAGATTCATCAGCAGCCAAGAAGTAAAGTCTCTAAGCTAACATAATTGGCGCAAAATTAAGCGTGACACATTGGAACGAAGGTTTTCATTCGTTCACATTGCTGATGATTCACCCCCATTCGTTCGCAGGTGTGGACGGTCATTTCTAGCTATTTTATGAGCGGGCGAATGGCCGCGAAGGGTCAGCAGTGCGAACGAACGTTTTCCGTCGCCTGTCAGTAAACTAAAAATATTAAAAGGAAATGCCTTGCCGCGAATGTAGAAATGTTGTAGTGTGGATGCGTATAAAAAAGAATATCGGTTTTCTTTAAAGCCGCTGACACATTGGAACTAAGATTTCTATTAGTTCGCATTGTTGAGGATTCGCCCCCATTCGTTCGCATTTGTGGACGATTATTTCCAGCGATTTTGTGAGGTCACGAATGTCCGCAAAGGTCAGCAGTGCGAACGAACGTTTCCCGTCGCCTGTCGGTAAATTAAAAATGTCAAAAGGAAATGCCTTGCCGCGAATGCAAAAATGTTGCAGTGTGGACGCCTTTAAAAAAGAAAATCAGTTTTCTTTAAGAGCGCGAATTTATGGAAGGTGGTCGTTGTAAATATTTCAGCTCAATCTTTCAAGTGTGGTAGGCCTTGAGGAACGTTTCCAACGAGCGGTTAGCAACGCAAACGAATGCGAACGAACGGCAACGTTCCAATGTATCAGCGGCTTAACATAAGAGGATGACAGTAGCATAATATATAATACTGAAAAGTTTACGCCTTAACTTAAATACAGAAGTTCACAGGGAATTAAATTATTTATATACCCTGAAGATGCATAGATGGTAACAAGAGATGCTGATTATCAGAGTTAAATCTTTTGGGGATTCTGTTATCTGCTTTTACTTTATTGGGCTTCGAAATAGCCCGGACAAATAATAGCTTTAAATTAATGAGAAATGAAGTCTTCCTCTTATAGCCTACTCATGCTTACAAGATATTTTTAATTGTAGGTGGATTATTATGCTAAGCGATGGCATCGATGGCTGATTGGATATATTATAAACATGACTTGAAGCAATTGAAGTGGAGGAGTACAAATGCATACAGCAATATAATTAATTTGCCTAAAATGAGAAAAGTTTTCGTGGCAAACTGTTAAAAGCAGCTAAAATATAACCAAGCCACTTGTACACTAATAGTTATCATGAAAGTTCGTTATTCAGTTAGTAGTTTCATATTTCTAATTAAAGTTTAATCAGGGATGCTCACATTTGTTCCAAGCAACCTAACAAATTAATGAAATTTCATCGAAATTTCATTAGACGATGAGGATTTGTGGTTTGCCTCTGGCTCTTGCCTGAGTTTATTTTTCGGTTATTGATGCAAAGACTTGTAATAATGCTTTGCAATACTTGAGATGTCCAGTTCGGTGTGATTAAAATCATTTAGAAATGTTTTAATTGAAGCGTATTTACTACAGTACCCTAACACAGAAGCCGTTGTTGCAACTAAATTTTTGATTAAAGTTAAATTAAGGTCAAGATTTATATACAGGGTATTTAAAAATGCTAAAATTAAGAAAAATATATCGTTTATTAAGGCAAAAAGAAAAGGCAAACAACGTTTTTTTCGAAGGTACACCCTTGGGAAGAAAATTTAGAACAAATATTGGAAAAATGTCCGAAAATGTCGTTTTTTCAATTTTTTTTTACAGAGAAGATTTTAGACCTGTTAATTTTAGAGAATCAGTTGCTTGCATTTTGACATCTTGCATTTCGGAAATAACGCTACTCATAAGCACCTAGCTGTAAGATTAATAAGCGAAAATCTCCCTGGCTTGACAGCTGTAACAAAGACAGTAGCATAAAATATTTTTTCTTCAAACGTACGTAAATCCGTCATTACTCGACTGTGTAGGCGGCCGTGAAGTTTCGTTTTTCCTCCGCCGGAGCTTTACTTTTCACTTTTCCGCCGGCGGAGGTAAAAGTGTTGTCATAGCAACATAGATACAATACAAACAGACAACAAAATAAGCGTCAACAACTCAAGATTTATTAAACTACAATTTGTATTTATCACTCAATTTGTGACTGCATTTCTAAAAATCACTAATTTAGGAACAAATTGGTTATTATTTAATCGAACTTACTCAATAACTGCTTATCAATACGGAATTAAAACGCAATCGGAGATGCATCTTAAAAAAATAATTATTGTTGACAGTGTCCACTGACAGCTTTATGTTACATTATATTCACCGACACCGGTCTAAGCAAGGCCACCTACGACCGTGGTCTAAGCCGCCTTGCGGACCCATTTATCTTTAATAATAATTAGATATTATTACTATTAAAAAGAGATGTTTTTGCATTAATTTGTCGACATTTGAAGAAAAAACAGCATATTTTATTTGGAGGAAAAGTTACTTTTCCTCCATATAAAATAATATACTATTTCGTACTTCTGGGAGTGAAATAATAACTTCACTATCTTGTGACAGGAACTAAAGTGTCACTTTTTGTCCTACCGGGATTAAATATTGTCGGAAATCCCGGAAGGATTAAATTACAAAGAAATGAATTAAATAAAATAATAATTAATTAGAATGATAATAATTGACGTTAATATTTAAATCAGAATTTCATTCATCTGTCAAAACTGACATTCCAACAATAAACTGACATGTTTTAATTATTAATGTAAGCCAATCAGAATGTGATTACGTGATAATCATGCACTAGTGCACGATTATCGGATAATTGCACAGTACAGGGTGCCCCAAAAGTATCAACTAATCGAATAATAATAATAGAAAACTGTTTGGTATTTTTTGGGGTAAGAATTTCAATGTTTTGATCAATCTCTTTGAGCGTTGCTACTCCAAATCGTGACATATTTTACGAAAAAGACGCTGGCGTTCAAAGTTCAAAAATTGTTTGTGTTTGTATCGCTTTATCTATTTTTCATGGAGACGTCCATGACAACGAGAGGTGGTTATTTAATTTTAACATTTTTTGTGACACTGATATTTCATACTTTCGAGGGTATACAAAAAATTTAAAATTTTGGTTTATGAAATTCTCTTATTAAATATAATTCGTGCAATGAAAATGTACCTATAATTTTCGACAAATCTTCACTCATGCAAGTTAAACTGAGAAAAAATTTTAAACTTAACTTGCATTCGTGCATATTTTCCGAAAATTATCGGTAATTTTCATTGCACTTGTTATATTACTAATGAATATTGTTGCAATTCGTCATATTGACCAGCCTTTCTTGGGTGAATGCAGCAGATTATTGACGCGTAACAAATAGGTTCTTTTCATATTGAAGAGGCGTTTGTTCAGACGATGCTGCAGAAACAGGAGGCGATAATAAAGATAGTGGCCTCGTAACCATTGAAGATACATCGGCGGCTTGACCGAATATTTTATCTGATATGTTTTGTTTATTTTTAATAGAAGATTCAACATTTCCCTCGGCAACGCTGGATGATCTCCATCCTCCATGTCTCTCCAATACGTCTATTGATGCTCCCGAATCTTCCAATAAAGACGCAGATGTGCGTCTAAAACAATGCCCTGTATAAGACGACGCATTTTCTAATTTTAAGAAAGCTCCTATTTGCCGCGGAAATGTACCAAATATATTTTTTCCTACTGGCCGCGTAGTACAGTGTCTGTTGATGTATTGAACAAAAAAATTTAAATGAGGTGTCCCAGTGTTTCGCAATACCGCATACTTACGAAATATCGCTACAAAATTGATGGCACTGTTTTCTGAACTTTTCATCGCAAAATTCCTGTCAATTTTATTTTTGGTATTTCTAACCGCAGTTAGGAAGGAATCGCCCAAATCTCTCACATCGCCGATTTCTAAATTAACCAGCTCTTTTGCACGACAAGCCCCCGCAACGCCCACAATAAGTGCAACCTAAAAAAAATTTATTTCTTAAAACCTATGGATATAAACACATTTTCATAATTACTGTAACCAGTAAATATATATCATCCGGAGCTTCCCGTAAAAACTGTTCTACTTGCTCAGACGTGAGAATTCTTGACTTCTTTGGCTTAAGCCCATCATTTTTGCTCTTCGAAAAAGCTAATAATTTAGAAAATTTGCTTATATCGATATTTTCTCTAATATTAATAACCGATTTCAACATGTGCCCAGAGAGTTGACGGACGAACAACTTTGGACTTTTCATTGAAGTAAACTAAGAAGGCATTTTCAGTAGTTTATTCCACATTATTTAGGCGGCACCACTTCTTAAACGCATCATACTACTGCTCATATAGTTTTTTTGATTTCGCTGGTAACAATTCTTCACCTACTTCGGCTGCCCTTTTATCAATATCAGAAACACCTTCTTCACTCATGACTGAGCTCTTGACATTAGTAATGACAATGTTTCAAAATTAATCTCGTCACAACGCAGCGTTACTACGGTAACTTGTCAAGCATACGTTTCAATTTCAATGGTTTGCATTTTGTAAACTTATTGCCGATGCAAAAAGGTCTCACTCTGTCTGCGAACTAAGGCATGTTCTTTCATTATTAGTATCTCTCATTAATGAACTTAAATGAGATTCTTCAGCATTATTAATGGTATTGGTATTTTGCACGGAGCTGCTTGCTTCTGATAATGCCAAAATTTTATTTGACGTTTGTTTTTTGTTTTAAATCGATTCCTCTATGTACCCTTCTGCTACGCTACTGGATTTCCAGTCTCCGTGTTTTTTATACTTGTAATATTCGCGCCTGAATCGGAAGCATGGTCGTTGAGGATTGCATGAAGCTGTGTCCTGTATATTCTTCAGGATTAGGTAGACGCAAGAACACAGCAATCTCCGAAGGTATCTTGCCAATCATATTAATACCAACACATTACGTAATGCATTTGCCATGAATATATTTAACAAAAAATCTTCTGTGTGGTGTGCTTGAAGGACGTAATTGAGGATATCTTTTATAATAATCTAGGTACATACCATTTTTTAAGTCATTAGATATAACAAAGGTTCGACTTGAATAAGTTTTTGTGCTGGAAATTTTGATTACTAGTAAGTTGCCCTTATCATCTATGTTATCTGTTGATAAATACGTCAGTTATTCACGACGACACGCTCCAGCCAATCCAAATATAGTGACCACTTTCATTAAAAGATAAATATCATCGGGTGCTTTATTAATAAACTTGGAAATATCAGTTTTGCTGAACATTTTTGACTTTTTGGGCCGAAAACCAATATTCTGACGTCTCAAGTAAGCTGACAGTATTGGAAATCTTCCAATGTCAAATTTTTTTCGTATTCTAATTACCATCTTCAACATAGAATATCTTGACCAAAGAGTCGATGGCTTACAAGTTTTACTGGCTTCTGAAAAATAGGCTAAATGAACTTCTTCTTTAAACCCTCTGACGTTTCTTTTTTCACACAACTGGTTGAACAGAATAAATTCCTTCTCGTATCTTGTTCGGGATTTTTCCGGTAGTAATTCTAAGCTAGCTAGCTTTTTGCTTCCGCTAGGATAGATTCGAGAATTGCGTAGTTGTCTTCATCACTTTCCATCATTTCAGAGAAAAAATGCAAATAAAATAGAAATGAGTGAAGACTTCAAAAGTTGCTTTTAACATATTTTTTATTATCCTAGAAATCAATAAACATACATCTACTATTATTATAAAAAAATATGTCAAGTTTAACAACAAAATTATACCTGTTTTTTTTACTTCCGCCAGGATAGCTTTTTGTTTTTAAATGTAAATGAGTATTTTGTTTAATTTTTTTTTTGGATTTTGATTGAATTTTTGTGAGTGTGCAGTACCAAGGTAAAACGCTTGTAGAAAAATATTGTACCTAACACATGCGGAAAGTGTCTTTTTGGCACTAGTTAGGTAAATAACTATTACGCACTAACTTAGGTGTTTTATTTTCATTGCTGTAATAATAATTTATATTAAATACACTAGGCTGTATTTCTGCTTATTGGCAGTGCTGAATTTCTGATGTAAACATTGACGGATATTGGTTGTTTCCTACTGGATAATATTCGCGCCTAGGTACACCAAATTCCTATCCTTTGTGTTTCCGACTCTACACGACACGACGTGACATTGGCCGAATATATTAGAATTTTTTAAAGCTTATGTTTGTTTTCTTTTTAATTTGGGTTTGATTGGTGATCGGTATAAACAATTATTTCTTAAATCATTTATTACCATAATGGAGGGGGTGGTAACTAACTTTATAATTAGTCGACTGTATCAAAATAGGTTGGTGGGGTTGTATTTATAGGGTGTGAATTGAAACGTGTGTTTTAGATATTACGTACTTTAATAATGCAAGATTTAATTTGCAATAAATATGATCAATATATAAAATGTTTTTTAACTACTTTCATGCATTCATCCTTTCACATATCACGGACCGATATTTTGCGGTTGTATTTCAAGCGAAAATAGCATTAAAACTCGCAGCCGCCCTTTAGCGTTTCGAGCGCAATTGTATTTGTTAGCGAAACACCCTCGTGGTTTCGCTCAGTATCGCACCGCATCGCTCGACGTTACTTTAGTCCGAATCGATGAAAAATAAAATTTGCGTAGCTAGACAAACTTCAATTTTGGACGGATTGAATTTCGCGCGTACGATTTTCGAGGTTAGGTTTAAATCCGTTTCCCAATTCGCGTCACTGTCGAGAATATTCGACGTCGCGCGCAAGTGTTGAGGTTTATTGATTTTTGCGTACTGAATTTTGATTGGTTATCAATTTTTGGTTATGATGCGTGATTGTTGTCAGTCATAATTTTCGTAGTGGGGGATGAAAGATTATTCCACGTTGGATTGGCGATTTTGGTTCAGCGTCACTTTTAGGCCAACGTGTCTTCAAATTGGCAGATTTGGGTGCTAGCTGGAAATTATGATTTTGCCTTTTGAGGGATTCTCCAGCCAGGCCTTTTCTTTTCAAGTTTCAAACCATATCTATGCTTAGTGTTTGGAGTCCGAAACTGCCCTTTGGGGGATTTAAATGCTAGTTTAGCCAGGTGAGTGCTTCTATGTTTTTTTCCTGTGAATGCCACCATTTTGTGAAGTCATGTGGATGGATTTTAATTCCACTTTAATCTCTCTTACAGAGGCCTGCTCGTCTATCCCTGCAGTCTGGTGATTCCGGCGTGAGCTACCAAGACCCTTACAGGTAATTTTACCCTAGATTTTTTCTCTCGATATTTAATTTTTTTTATTGTTGCTCTGAGTTTGAGTGTTTTTTCATGATTATGAGTTATATGCGCAATCTTGAATATATTGATGACAGAGTTCTATCGACGGGCTTTTTTCCTCTTGGCTACGCCTAACTTAGAGTAAAGTTTCCTGCTGGTTTTTCCTTAACTGGGCTATCTCCAACTACTAGAGACCTTCCTTCCCTCCTTCCTGCCTTCGTTAGTTGAGGAAGTGGCTGAATTCTACAGGCAGTGCTTCGTGTTCCGTGAGGGGAGGAGCTGTCTTCAAACTGTGAGAAGTCTAGTTTTTTATACATATTTACGTTAATTGCTCGTTAGTGTATACCTAGCTAATTAGCCTTAGAACCCTTCATTTTTTTTTCTCTACCTAACAAATATATTTTATTTTTTTTTATTAAGTAAAGTATATCTCTCCGAGGAGGTCAAACCTTTTGTTTGCCTCATGTTTTTTTAAACAAAAAATTTGCTTAATTGCGAAAACAGAAGAAAAAAAGACGGGTTTAGATAAAGGGCATAAAATGGGTTATTGAGGGCAGGCAAAATAGATCTGAAAAGGTCGCAGCGTAGAGACTAATAGCCCATAAGCCTCTAAACTAATCCAATCTCTACTTCTAGATATATTTACGGCAGAATGAGCAAGATTTACAAAGACGTCGTAGATTAAGCCATTATAGTTTAATCACTCAAGCTGACCGAGAATGGCTTATTTTTCCCGCTTAATATTATCTAACTGTGTTTAAAACAAAGCAATTTATATTCACTCCTAATTCTGCCAAATACTCTTTATAATTTATGGTACGCGACAATAGATTCTCCATATAGTTAAATACCTTCCAAAAGTTGTTTTTTATCTGAATATTGTTGTCTAAAATTTTAATCAATCGATTTTCCGAGGTATTTGGCACGCTCCAATAAACGGGAATCAAAATTTACTCAACATGTTATTTCCGACGATTTCCAATTTAAGTAATTAATACGCGTTTCAGATGTTTTGATTAGGCAGGGATACTCGCAGTTGTAATTGGCAATGCTGCTAATAGTTTTCCGTTTTATAGTGCTACTTTACAACTGGTTTTACTTGCATAAAGCCAACTGCAAAATGAAGCATTCGATGGTATTGTGACAACTGTCCGATCACCACTCTTTGAATCGATGGTAATAAATTATTATTAACAAAACTATTAGATGAGTAGGTATTGCTGAATATAAAGAATTTATAAAGGAATTTTTAAATAAATCAGAGTACGCATAATTAATATTTTTCCAGAAATAATATGGTTAAAAGGTGTTTGAAGCAAACAAAATACAACTATTTTTTATAATCTTTCATACGATGTGCTTGATCAATTTATATCAGTGAAGCGGTGCAGGACAAGTAATTTTAAAATTTGGTTTTCAGGAGGGTTCTCGATTTGGTGTCAAAAAAAGATTGATCATCGTCTTTATGAAGAAAGTGGTTCCAGCCATAATTGTAGAGTATTTTTTATTCTGCGGGAAAGCAGTAAGGCCCTTCAGGCCACTACTTGCTCTACGAACTATCTAGATAATATAGAACAAA
>MU184754.1:49841-70557 GCA_016904865.1 Pissodes strobi
CCGTTGTCTTAACACCGTTGGGGTAGTTTGGGTCTGAGTTCAGTTCCGCACACTCACTTATTATCAGTATCAGACCGACGCGATAGAGAGTGTTCACCGGAAGTTCATGCATTTGTTGGCAGTTACAGACTACGGAGAGTCTCCAGCGATTGCGTTGAATATTTCGAAGGCATTCGACAGAGTTTGGCATGACAAATTGCTAAACAAACTACCGTCCTTCGGACGGCTAACCTCTCTCTGCAGCTGGCTTGCCAGTTTTCTTAAGAACCGATCTCTGCACATTGCAGTTGATCGACACATCTCAGACACATTCACCATTAACGCCAGCGTGCCTCAGAGCGCAATACTTTCACAAACTCACTTCCTCATCTATATTAATGACCTGCTAACCGAAACGAATAATTCTCTTTACATTTTTGCAGCTGCCAGTACCCTTGTCTCCCAATTTAGATCAGAAAAACCTTTACCAGCGACTGAGATTCATCACCGCAGACAGGAGCAGATTATAGCAAATAATCAAGACCTGGAGAAAGTTCAATCTTGTGGCGACAGAAATTTGGTCCTGTTCAATGCTGCAAAGACCCAAGCAGCCACATTTACCATGAGGGTCAGCCAAAAAAATTAAAAGTAAAATAAAAAAAAATAAAGAAAAATTAAAAACACATATTCATATTAATAACGCCAATATCATTTTAAAATCGATGAAAAAAATGAAAGTTCGTATTTAAAAAAAGAAAGTTGATGATGGCCCCTTGAAGATGAAACGTCGGATTCCATACTGGATACCTCCATTGGATAGAGCAGAAAAAGTAGCAACGCAAAAGTACAATTCAATTTAAAATCCATTTTTAAATATGCTCAGGAAAAAATAAAACGATTTGTCGATATTTCGATTTATTCCGGATATCTCCGGAACTACTCGGAATTTTAAAACCTTCTAAACGGCATATTGTTAGACACCTAAATGTGCAATTTTTCGCTATTTTGACCGACACGACACTGTATCTCTAACGGTTTTCGAGTTCCCCGTACCGAGACTGGAACTCGAGCCACCCAAATTAAGTAAACGGGTTTATTTATTTTTTACCCCAAAGCAAAATAAATATTTTAAAAAAAAATAAAAAAAAAACATAAAACAAAAATTAAAAACACACATTCATATTAATAACGCCAATATCACCTGAAAATCGATAAAAAAAATTAAAGTTCGTATTTAAAAAAAAGAAAGTTGATGATGGCCCCTTGAAGACGAAACGTCGGATTCCAAACTGGATACCACCATTGGAGAGAACAGAAAAAGTGACAATGCAAAAGGGCAATTCAATTTGAAATCCATTTTTAAATAAGCTCAGGAAAAAAATGAAACGATTTTTCAATATTTCGGTTTTTTCCCGGATGTCTCCGGAAATACTCGGAATTTTAAATCTTTCTAAACGACATATTGTTAGGTACCTACATGCGCAATTTTGTCCTTAGTTGACCGGCACAGTTTCTCTTACGCTTTTCGAGTTCCCCATACATAGACTTGAATTCGAGCCACCCTATACAGTGTAGAGAAAAATAAAAAATAAAAAATGATTTTGGATGGGCCTTATAAAAAGGCAATATTATTTTCATACCCATACTCATAGGTACAGTTTACAAGAACATTAAACAAATTTAACAAAAATACAATATATTAGGTATTTTACTTTTGCAGTTTTTGAAAATATCGCCTTCCTTTTTTAATATTTAATAACCTATCTTGAGGCATAAACTGCCGATTTTTCCGAAACACGGAAATTATGGCTCTTGGTTACACCGGAAGTTGCTATGAGAAGAATATAGATAAAAAGAAAGATATAAATTCATCCTAGGTCAAACAGTTTATGATTACAGGAGATCAAAATGTGGAAAATGTAACTATTTCAGGTAAATTATTAATAATAAAAATAATAATAATAAATGCTTATTTATTTAAGCCAATTGTACAATTTAAAATCTTAAATACAAAAACACATATAAATGTAAATAAACAAACAGTTATCCACAAAAGGAAGCCCTTGTTAGTGGACACATAAAATTTAGGTTTAGAATATGATATATCCAGTAACAAAGATGCAATAATATAAGGGGTGTTTTTGAGCCGCCCTGTATATGTAAAAATGCTTTCGAAGGTTTGCTTACTTAGGGTCTTACAACTTTCATATTTAAACATTTTTGCCACTTTTTATATAAAAAATCAGTAAGCCTATTTTTGTGAGCGTAAATATAATAGAATTTAATGTATTTTGGGGAGTGTGTGCTAGGCACCGCTACTTCACATACAGGCACAATAATTGATAACAACTCAAATCACCTTTACAAATATAAAATTACAGCTTTCAATAGCTACTTACATATATTACTACATGTTCCTCTCAATAAAGAAAATTATGACAGATAAGTAAACATATCGCAATAAATAATGATTATAAACTGGATCTATTTGTCTATTGTTAAATGATAAATCCCTATGATTAGCCCACCCAAAGCAAGCTTTGAATAAAGCTTTAAATATTTACAACCGGTTAATGTAGTAAACCTGGTGAAATAATTGCAAAAAACTTAGAGAGTTAAATCGTAGTATCGCTTTTAAGTGTACACACAGGAAATAAGTAGTAATAAAACAAAAAATATGGAAAATGTTTAAATGGGGAGATTATAAATTAGACAGTGGATCTTGTTCAGAAATACATATAGGCCAAATAGGTCAAAAAAACGTATTCTAGAACATAAAAAATCATTCCTAAATACAAAAGTTGATTTTAATAATTGCAGTAATCATTTTAGAAACTAGATATTATTTTCAAGAAGATTTTAATACTTTAAATATTGACAATAAAAGTGAAAAATTCAGCTTATTACAAACAATGGAAATGAATAAACTTAAAAAGACAGATTTAAAATTTAGTGATCAAATTGACCTTAACAATTCTCCATTTTACGACCAAAACCAGGTGCAAATAGATTTCCAACATTATAGTAACTAGTTTAGATTACTCATAATTTGAAAAAGGAACTATTTAGTGAAACAATTGTTATGAAGCTTTCATCTAACAAACAAAACTGCGATAATCAAAAATAAGTATTTTAATAAATCGCATATTAAAAGTGTCCTTTGGGAAAAGGACAAATGTGAAAAGCAAATGCAGCATTCTTGAGCTGCATACTAATATTTTGTGGTAAGCTTTTTGCAGAATCCAGTTTTATCAGCAACAGCTAAACGTATAAGCTATAACGTTTGCTACATCTTTTACAGAATACACAGGTGGAATTCAAATAAATACATTATTTGTCTTCTTTGTATGGCTGTGGTTTTTATTTACATGTAATAAAAACTTCCTATGAGCTGTGACAAAACGTGTAATTTTTGTCGTACACCACGTCCCTATATTTTACATCTTGGCATCTGAAGGCAATAAATAACCGAGAAAACCATTCGCACGAAGTCGTTTCACAATACGTATTCCTGAAAGTCTTAAAATTTTTAAAGCCCTTTTAATGCGAATATATTCCAGTATCTTGCAAAGGAATTCGTAGGAAATGCACAATAAGCATTTTGGTTTTACGAATATTATGAGATACTTACATCTGATGTATACTGATATAAAGAAGATATTAAAGTAATTTTAGGGTGAATTCTCAAGTCAAATATATGAGAAACTTTATATAAACGTATTTCGGCCTACATAGTGGGAAAGGTTCAACTCGGCTCGGCCGAAAGACAGATCTCCGCCTCTTGGCATTTAGACATGCTCAAGATCATAAAATCGAGCATATGTTCTCAATCTTAAACCAAGCAGAGCCGGTAAAGATTGACTCTGCGGCTTCCTAAAAAGGTATCCTGAAATAAGTGTAAGGCAAACAGAAGGTATAAGCATAAACAGGATCGCTTCCTTTAACTCTGAGGCTACCAAAAAGTTTTTCAATAATCTTGCAGTATTAATTGATAAGCATAAGTTTCCTGCGAATAGGATCTATAACATGGACAAAATAGGAATTACCATAGTCCAAAAAAATTTCCAAAAAATTATGAACCTAAAGGTGTTAAGAAGTTCGGGGCGGTTACGTCGGCAGAAGGAGGGCGAACTATGACAGCTGTAGTTTCGGTCAGAGCTGCTGGCAACTATTGTTCTCCTATGATGATATACCCACGAAAACGAATATCTCCAGCACTACAAAATAATGGTCCCATTGGTGCCATCTATGCTTGCTCTAAAAATTGATGGATTAGTTCAGAGTTTTTTGTTGATTGGTTGAAACATTCTCAAAACAATGTGAACGACATTGAAACTAGCCCCATTTTGTTGATTCTAGACAATCACTCTAGTCATATTTAATTGGAAGCATACACATTTTGTAAAACTAATTTTATTGACATGGTTTCACTTCCATCTCATACGTCCGATCATCTACAACCTCTGGACTTAACATTTTTTGGCCCTCTCAAAAGTAAGCTTTATACGGATTACGACCTTCACCTTACCAACTCAGGTCATGAAAGAATTACAGAGTATGAAGTGGCTGAGCTGTTAAATAAGGCTTTTTTGAAGCCTTATTTAACAGCTGAAAAAAGCTGGTTTTGGCTTTAAGACTGCTGCTATAGGTCCCTTAAACCCCGATAGATTTACCGAGGAGGACCCTCCATTCGCAAATGAAATGAACAAGTTGGAGACAATCAAATTGCGGATGAAAGCCATAAAGGTAATGACCAAAACGAGAAGACAGCTGCTTCAGTTAATAACACTACAATATCAAACATTAACAGACCCTTAAAACTTGTAACTCGACCTACGACCTTCGACCTCATTGAAAATCAGGTGAGAAAATTGTGTCAATCTGTTCTCCAGTTGCTCCTAAAAAACTTGTTCCAGGTCTTTCCACACCAAAAAAATCATTTTTCAATTTTGCTCCTATTTCAAAGAAGAAAGTAAAGCCAGAAACGGTAAATAGGAAGTGTCGGTATAAACAAAGTTCCGAGATACTGACATCAACCTCTCTGAAAGAGCAATAATTAGAGTTAGCAGAGGAGAAGAAAAAGAAGGCCGCAGAGAAGAAAGTTGTTAATGCTGTCAAGCGAAATTAAAGTACTTGCCATACCAAAAAGAACAAAAAGAACATCAAGAAAAAGTTGTCAGTAAATAAAAGGGGGAAAGAGGTGCTATTAGAATCCAGTGACGATTCTCAACAAAGCAATTAAGTTTGTGATGACAGTGATGATGATGCATCGAAGGAATTTGAGGGTGTAGACAGACCTGAAGAGATAAATGAAATTTGTGGAATTTGCAATCAGTTTGGAAGAAATCGGAAAATATGGTATCGGTGTCTTTGGTGCTCAACATGGATTCACGAAGCCTGTAGAGGTGCTGATCGAGCAGAATATTTGAAGAACAATTTATTTTAAATAATTTACGACCACAATGGATGGGTGGCAATAACTTTATAGTTGACCACTTTAATTCGCGAACTGCATTAACATAGGCAGATGAGATTTTATTCATAGGGTGTGAATTGAAACATGTATTTTAGGTATTTGGTACTTTAATAGTGCAGGATTTAATTTGCACTAAATATGATTAATATATAAAATGTTTTCTAACTACTTTCAGGCATTCATCCTTTCACATATAAAACTAAATACTTTACGTCAGGTTAACTATGAGTAAATATTTAACAAAACTTCTTGATTATTTAATTTAACATGAACTCATCTCTTTAGTGAATTTAATCAAACTTCCTTTTACTTAAACTAACTGCTTCTCATTTCACACTCAATATCTTGTTATTGTGATTTTTCTGCAATTCTCTCAACTTAACTTCACCAGGGATATAAGATTTCGAACATTTGTATCGAATATCGAGTTCATGAATAGATCTGTCTTACCTCTTACTACAATTTTCCAAACGCCATTTTACCTTCTTCAATCAGCAACAGGAGAGACGCTACAAGTGGTATGTCTTGAGAAAATGCGTAAAAACGGCCAAAATAGTACTTAATTCAGTGTTGAAACAAGGGAACACAGAGTACACCAGATTTTTTCTAAATATTTGTTCAATCAAATGAGAAAATTACTAAATATATTGGCGCCAAACAGAGCTACGACTTAGTAGATGTTCTTGGCGCCAAACTAAAGCAGTTGCGGCGACAGAGGCCGATGCTTTAAGGTTGAAGGCTTGTAAGGCACTAAAATCTAATTTCTGCAGAAGTGAAGACAAACGCTGGGACTGCCAGATGATTTCATTTCGCAGTTGAAAGAGAAAAAATGCTCTTTCTTCACTTGACATTATGCTTACACAACTTTAATGGAGGCAAAGATATATTAAATTGAAAACGATTAAAAACATTTTCCTTAACGAAAAGTAACAACTTGCTTTCCAGCGATTGTTTCATATAATGGAATCGACCATCCATGTTCGTACTGAGAAGTAACTGCAGTACGATGCTTTAAATGCACAAATTGCTGTTTATATGGGGTGAATTAAATCGATATGGGTTTTAAGTATAGCTCAATCATACTACAAACATACAGGGTGCTATTACCAAACTATACGGTGAAAATACGGTAATTCTATGTGATTACTGTATGTTTTTTTAATCACACATAATGCAAACTTTTTTCTATAATATTGGAATAATTTCCTTATTATTTTTGTTTGGCTTTTATTTTTTCTCACATTTTCATGCGCACAATTCCCCACTCCATGCGCACTTTTACCCGCCTAGGTGGGGAATTGTGCGCTTTGTACTCTTTGTATTCTGTGCTCTGCTACTTCGTTTTGGAAATAGTTAAATAATTATACTTCTTCACAATAATATGACAATTATAACCGCGTAAAGGCGTGTTGTAGTAAGATGAACGATGTAGTATCAGGAGCGTTTTATGCTTACGTGCGCACAATTTCCTCACTCTCCCTTACTTTCGAATAGTTAGTGTATATTTTATTATACAGGGTGTTCTAAAAAATTCCGATTTTTTGATGTTTGTGACAAAAATTTTATTGGCTTTGATGATACATTTCTCATCTTAAAGGTCCTAATAGCAAAATCCTGTCTAAATTTCTATTACAGATCTTATAAATACAATACATAAAGTAATATAAATTGTGTTTATATATAGTCATAGTATAGTATATATAATTAAGAATTTTATATTAAAATTATTATTTACATTAAATACTCTTCGTGAATAAATCAGGGGTTACTAAACTTATAAGGCAACCAATTTATTAGTATAATCATTAGGTAATATTTATGTGTAGAGATTGTGACGCCAAGATAAGTACAGGATTTTTTCATATATCTTGCCACCTACCTACGGCGTTTATTTTAATAGATATTTAAAAACTTTAAATACATAAGTTGTAGAGCTTTTTGTCGATCGCCAGGAATTATTATCAGAACAGATAAATAAGCGAAGCAAACATTTAAAGAAATATAAATTTTGTTTTTATAAACGGACTGCTTTGTATATGGTTTGTTTATCGGATATATCGGGAATGATACCTCTATATTTAAAACTAAATTGAAAAAATGATTTTGATCGCCTGTAATAAGCATTGCAAAACGCTTTTGCTGTTATAACTTTTAGGAGAAGAAACGTTTGATGAACCCAATAAGAAGTGGTAAAAATCAAAAAGGGAGAGTACTTATTTCAAGGAAACCTTTGTAACGGAATATATGCTTATTGCGCTACACTAAAATATCGGTTCCATAGCAAATGATTCTAGATATTTAGTATTTAAGTCGCCAGTGACATCTATTCACGAATGGGTTTATTTCGTGTGAATAACGATTTTAGAAGCGCTAGTACGCTATTTTGTACCTACAATTTGTGAATTTATTTTATTATAGTTTACTATATTTAATATTGGGTATTTATATTACTTGACGCTACGTGGTT
This sequence comes from Pissodes strobi, assembly GCA_016904865.1. Taxonomy (NCBI): domain Eukaryota; kingdom Metazoa; phylum Arthropoda; class Insecta; order Coleoptera; family Curculionidae; genus Pissodes; species Pissodes strobi. The sequence continues at coordinate 57,764 of MU184754.1, forward strand.
TATAGCGTTAATCACATGTTAAAAATTAGCCAATAAAACATCGGCAAACATAATTTTGTCCAACGTCTTGAATTTTGAATACGGGGGGTTATCTTGTGTTGAGACATTGACGGGTGAGTGTTAATTTTTTAATTTTGAAATATTTAACTCATCTTGCAATATATTTAACTAATTCTTTCATTTTGAAATACATGATTATTATTTGTCTATGATTCGCTTAGTCTTATTTGTCTAAAGCAAGAATTTAGCATTTTTATATTCCACTTTTAATTAGCTTACATATTCAATATTTTTAATTATTGTCGTGATCTTTTGGGTAATATTACCGATTTTTTGGAGAATATTTGCGTCTCTCATTAAGCAAATTCATGTAATGTGAAAGAGGCTTAGTCCAAATTTAAGGAGATCGTAATTATTTGGTCGTTCAGTGGTCACGCATATTATTTTACGTATTTTCATTCAAATTGAACAGTATTATTTGGGTTAATTCTTGGAGTAAATTCTATATATTCCTGCAAAGGTAGTAAAATGAATTTTCAGTAGAATTTCTCCGAATTTTCCCTCATAGTAGTGCCGGTTTTAATATTTTTCCTTTTCAGGCTCATTTAATTATATTTTCAGTTTATTCGTTACATCAAGCATATAATTATTAGCACTCGCCCTGTCCTACTCTCAATCCTGACATACCGATATCACTTTACATTTATGAGAGGTTAATCTTGCATATGTAAATACATCTGGTTTTATCTGTTATCTAAATTTCTATCTCGAATGCGAGGTAGTGATTATATTATCTTTATCTTTAATTAAATTGAGGTGCAATTGCGCTCAATTTTCTTTTAAGTACCAAGGGCCTAAATTAAAGTAATAGTAATTACTTATTTTGAGTTATAAGACTCGTTATTAGAGGTTGTGCCTCTATTTTGCTATTTATTATCAAATTCAAAGTTACTTTTTATTTAAATTTACCGAGAGTCACTGAATTGGAACGAAATTCCATTATTTTCTTTTGAATTTTAAATTTCAGTCATTATTTTCTTTTGAATTTCTTATTTTAAAGTAAAGAAAAGGATATGATGAGTAACAGTAGTTATTTATAATTTTTGCTTAACTTAACATTGTAATTCAAGTTTCTGATTACATCTGCTTTTACCAGTAAATTTTCAATTCCTAGACTGCTTCCTCAAATGTGTCCTCATTGTCACTAATGTTCACATGATATTTCCTTGCATATTATTTAATTAGCGATATACATTGATCTAAGACTAGTTTATTTTATCTTGCATGTATTCAACATTCCCGAGTTGGCTGAAGAAAACACCTGGCTTGACAAGTAGCAGGTGTTCGTCCACTTGCTGAACTAAGCTACTCTAAGGGAACCCATACTTCGTGAACCAAATAAGTTCTCGATAAACCCAACAGATACTAACTTGAGAACAGGCAGAAACGGTTCCAGTAGAGGTCCCAACACGATCGCATGGCTACGGAATAATTGGACAGGCTAAGTATTAGTCAACCAGAAGATAAACTTATTGGAAAGACCAATTATAACGCTTCATTCTTTTTTTTAATCTTTCACATTAATTTAGAATTTCATTACTATGTCAATTTATTCATCAGATAAACTTCAATTCAAATAATTTCATCAATTGTATTTGTAATTTGATTATATAGATAAACTCCATTTCAAATTTCATCAATCGTATTTGTAATTTAATTGTATAATTAATATATTGTTGTTTTGGAATTTACTTCTTTAATTTATCGCAGGATAGAGGACTGTGAGACATCGCGAATTGTAAGGACAAATTTCTGATATTTTTATTTTTATTATAATTATTATTGATTATTTATAATTAAGTATTCATATTCAGTTCGCATTGTCTCTAGGAACTCTGGCGCCCACAAATAATTACGGCTAGTAAAAGAAACAACCTAGCCCCTGAGGAAAAAACCGCAAAAAAAACGAGTCTCAAAACGGACATCATTTATTAAAAAAAAAATCTTATGGTTATACAGTTGGCAAAGAACTAGTATTTCATTACAAATTGGCGCCCAACACCATACCTAATTAATTAATAAATATTTCGCTAGCTTTCGCTACACCTTGTATAGTTAAATATGTAGGCTTATTTGAACGAATAGCCCTTCAAACTGTAATTGGTTATACCATCCAAGCTTCATCTACTTAATGAGATATTTGTATATAAATCGGCTTGATAAGCATAGTTTAAACCTAATATTTTGGCGCAATTTGTATACTGAGAAGTTTAGTGCAATGGTAAAAATACTTACTTTGGTAAGTTAACTCACGGTTCGGGTAGCATTAACACATTCTAATTTTCAACCAAAAATGCTAATTGATATTTGGTTGAAGATATTTATTGTGAAATGGAATACTAAAAGTAGTGAGAATGCCGAATTACGCTGGTAGTTGGATATGCTTGAAATAATGATAATGTTTCTAATCTAATAATTCTTTCTGATCCGAAACATCTCCTATCAAATTCTTTTTTAGTGATTGCCGATAACTAAACTACTAGATAATATAAAATTTATGATTTTCCCGGCCATCGTATTTCGCGAAACTGTAGCGACGCTATCGTGTTTTCTTGTGTCAGAAACTTTTACAAGTTCTATAAAAAGTGTTAAAATGTGGATTGATATTTTTTGCCGATATCTTTATCGGATAGCAGTATGCCAACAAGTAAACAACCTAATTTGTGTGTGTTCTGCCCATTGGTCTGGATATTTCTTTATATTATCGCAGTTTTATGGTAAGCTTTGGGTTTATTAGTATATTTTTTCCTGCGTACTAGCGCTTGTTATTTTTAAGAGAAGATTTAGTGATGCTGTGCTTGAAAATGACTCCAAAATAGATCCCGGTGAGCAATTTGACTTGAAGAAGATACTGTTTTAGAAAAGATTTAGTATAAGTGAAACATGAATATGAAAAGCCAACAGAACCTCCCTTGCAAAAAAAACTAAAAGAAACTTACTCTACTAAAAGATAAACGTGGATATAGCTGGAGCACAGATGTACCAGAATAGTGTGGCAGATGACAGAAAAAGAGTATTGCAATATATCTTCCAGGATCTAAAGGAGCTGTCACAAATGTGATTTTAGATTTATTTGCTTCAAATGAAAAAATTTCTCGGCGGCAGTAATATTAATAGTAAGTGTTCTACCAAGATTAGGCTAGTGGATGCAGATATTTGGTTTCTAAAGTCTTTAAAAAGTCGTAAAAAATTTCCAACTTACAGAAAAAGAATATCTTTTGGGCATACAAAAGTGACTGGATTAGGAATAAAAAACGTATACCCTAAACGATGTATGTTTAAATTAGAAGCACTCAAATTATTTAGAAAACTTACATTTAGAGCTTTAATCATGTGCTGATGATGTTGACATGGTTAGCGAAACGCACTTCGAGTGCGAAAATTCGGTTTTGGTAATGTGAATAAAACTCTGTTGTAGAAATATTACAGTTGACAACTGGTTTTCTTCGGTTATGCTGTTCGACTCAATTCTTAAGAGATAAAGACTTACCGGTGCTAAGAAAACCTAGGACAAACAAAAAAAATGTATTGACATATAGACAGGCAGAGAGACCGGGAAGTAAAAGTTTGCCTTTGATCACAACAGAACCTTCCTTTCCTATGAACCAAAGTAAAATAAGATAGTTTTAATTTTGTCTACTATGCATCCTTCATATGAAATAAATTATCAATCAGGAAACAACGAATCAGAGGAGGGAGGAACCGACACATTGTAACGCAGCGAATTTCCTGCTATGTTAAATTATTCAATTATGCTTTTCTAAGTCCATTTCTCATAAAATTAGATCCTCGATCTCTAGAAGTGGGCGCGAGATATCCTTACAGTACGAATCCAATAGACTGCGAAAGGGGTATCGTATGCCTATCTCCTTTTAGCTCATAGCAGGCCGCGTAACCCTACCGCACCTACGAAACCTCTTTCATTGGCTCTAGTGTTCCGTGGACCTACCTTTCAATAGTGGGCGTCGCGTTCGCGACTCACGTAAAATACACACGGGCCACCCCTTTCAAGATGGCCGCCGTTTCCGGGAAGTAACCGAACAAAAGGATTCCAGCATTTCCTGTCGCGCAGACAGAGGCAGTAACCAGAAGCCATCATGGATTTCGAATAACTTTTCCTCTTGGTCCTCCCTTTTCCGGAGATTCCCATAAGAGTTTCTTCTCCTCTGGAAGGAGCCTGATACTCCTCCTATAGTACAGGGATTAACAGTGCAAAGCAGAACTGGCGTACTGTTGAATAACAGTACGCCAGTTCTAAACAGTTCCATAGTTCTAAAGTCAGTTCTCCAGTTCTCAGATAAGAGACAGAGTCTCAGTTAAAGTTTACAGTTAGCCTACAAATTTGAGTCAAGTCTCTAAAATTCTAAAGTTTGAGTATAAGCCACCCGTTTATAGTGAAAGTTATTTACCCAATAATAATTTCTTAAGTTCCCTACTCACGTAAATAATAATTAGCCTAAACAGCAAAGTACTGTAGCGCGAAGTAATTCTACCTTCTTAGTGAAAATCCAGAATTAATTTAATTTCGTTTAATTTCTCATTTTATAAAAGTTGCAAGGCAAGTATTTCTGAAAAGCCTGGATCTGTCCCAGTAAAAGGACTATTTAAGCGACCCGCCTAATAATTGACTCTCCGAACTCTAGTAAAGTGCGTTCGATAATTAACTATCGTTTAGGGCAATAAATATTCGTAATTTCGGAAGGGCCGCTCGTTCGCAAAGAATGCGTTTAGTGATTGTATGGACCATATGTAAGTAGACAAGTGTATTTAAATAACTTTATAACCCAGTAGACTATGTATCTGTATAAATCATATTAATATTTGAACGATATACTTTCTACTACAAGCGACTATATACCATTTACCATCTAATATTGAACCAGTAATGTTTGTTATGATTTATAGATCTATCTATGCCATGTGTAATAAATCGCATTTATGATAACTTAGTAGTCTTTCTTTAGCGATCAACCCGCAGGGCGCATATAATACTTCTTATTAAAAAGGTGAGGCGAATCGATAAAACTAATTAATTTGTCGCCTGCCTAAAAAGCTGCATATAGGTCAAATTTTGTAACCGCTCGCAAAAATAACTACTATCTCGACCAAATCAAATGGCAGGACGACAACATTCGACAAACTACGTCAAAGTTACTCAGTGCGTGTTTTTTGCTCACGGTGGAATTAGCTTTATGATATTGTTTACTCTTTCTAGTATTGACCAAGAAATGAATCGCAGAACCTATTTAAAGAACTTGGCATTTAAATTAAATGAACATAACCTGAAAAGACGTTTGGAGCGAAGATCTTTATGAAGAGAGCCAAAATAAATTAATAAAGACATTTTTGAAGTAGTAGCAAAAATCCAAATCCTGCCCAAAATTTAGATAAAAATGTAAGACACTCCATCTGTCTAAGGAGTGAGGACTGGAAAACTATGGACTCGTGTCAAAACTGCTGCAAAATTATGTGCGATGAACATAGAGAATTTATTTGCGTTGAGCGAGTGGAATGAGTTGATTGCTTTCACTAGTTTTGCAGCTTTCAACATTTACCGAATGCTGTTTTCTGCTATTATGAATGACACCTTTAAACCCATTTTTAGCTTTCTTTTTAAATATTATGCTATTGTTAGAGTAGCAATTTCAACTCTTTGTTTCTTGATTTAATTATACACGGGTCGGTCTAAACAACTAATTCTTTAAATAAATGAAGAGTGAAGGCTGTGTGCATGTACGAAATGTACTAAATGAAAAGCTTTTGTATTCCATTAATAAATTTTATCCAAAAGGACATCTTAATCAGCGTAACAGAGCGCTTTCGGCGATAGGCATCGTCAGTGTTACTGGTCAGTTGGAACAAAATAACATATCCACAAAAGGCACAAACTACATCAAAACAACAACGGTCACATCAAAATTTAAATAACACTTTATATTTTAAGAAAGGTTCACATAATTTAAACTATTAACAATGTGCCTCTGGTGGATATGTTATTTTGTTCGAACTGACAAGCAACACTGATGATGGCTATCGCCGAAAGCGCTCTGTTACGCTGAATAAGATGTCCTTTTGGATTAAATTTATGCATGGAATACAAAAGTTTTGTATTTAGTACAATTCTTTAAATGGTTTATCACCATAAGGAGGGGGTGGTAATTAAGTTTATAATTGACCACTTTAATTAGCAGACTAGGTGGGGTTGTATTCATAGGGTGTGAATTGAAACATTTATTTTAGGTCTTACGTACTCTAATAATGCAGGATTTAATTTGCCTTAAATATTCAATATATAAAATGTGTCCTAACTACTTTCATGCATTCATCATTTCACACATAAAACTAAATACTGTACATCAAGTTAACTATTACTAAATGTCTAACAAAACTTCTTGATTAATTAATTTAAATGAACTCCTTGATTTACTGAATTAGATTAATCTTACCTATATTTAAACTGATTGCTATGTCGTTCACACTAAATACCCTATATATAAGACTTCGAAACTTGATTTGAATCTTAAGCACAGTAACAGATTTGTCTTAATTCTTATCTGACTACAATTTTTCAACCGCCATTTTACCGACAACAGGAGAGACTAGAGACACTATCGCGTTTTCTGTGATGAGAAAAAGGGTAAAAACGCCCAAAATAGTTCCTTTTCCACGCTTGTACAAGGATAACAGAGTACAGCAGATATTCTCTAAACATCTGTGCAAACAAAATGAGAAAATGACCCAATATCTTGACGCCAACCAGAGCTACGACTACTTAGATATTTTACGAGTGAACAATTATACTGCACTTCTTTTCTTTGACTTCTTCAACTAAACTTTACTAAACTAAACTAAAACATAGCTACGAATGGTAGATATGAGAAAAATTACTAAATTTCTTAATGTCAAACAGAGCTACGACTAGGTAGATGTTCTTGGCGCCAAACTCAAGCAGATCGATGACTGGACCAATGCTTCATGGGCGAGTGTTTGTAAGGGACTAAAATCTAATTTTTCCTATCAGCGCGGACAGGAAGAACAGAGCGGGAAATTGCGCGGAAGCGGAATGCATTTGAGCGGGTAGAAAATTGTTCCGTCTTTATTTGAGGTATTGTTGTTTAAAACAAGACAAAGATATATCATAATGAGAACGATTAATAACGATTTCCTTGACGGAGTGGCAACTTGCTTTCCAGCGATTGTTTCATTAGAATAGAATCCATTCTACTGACAATCCACGTTCGGACTAAGGAGTAACTGAAATACAATGCTTTAAGTGCACAAGTTGCTGTTTACTTGGTGTTAGATAAATTTATTTGGGTTTGAATTATGGCTCAATCATGCTACGAACATACAGGGTGTTATCATCAAGCTATACGGTGAAAAACAACAAGTTAATACATATGTTGGGGTGTTTCTCCAACAATACACATTGGAACGCTTTGGTGATCGCAATGAAGTATAGATATTCCAGAGATATTTCAATCATAGGACAACGACGACTTAAATTTTTCGTATTTTTCCAGAATCCTTTCTATTCTTGTATCCTTAAGATTATCGAAATCATGTCGGATGCAATCGCCGATACTGCTGGCTTCATAGTTGAACTTAGAAGCGTTAGAGTTTAGCTTTTCACCTGCGTCTTGTCTCTCTTGTGCTTCATGTTCAAGCAATCGTGACTAGGATTGAATACAATACTTTCTTCATTTCCTTTTGGTGTTTTTATTAATTTTCTTATTTTTGTTACTTGCATCTGTAATTTCATATTATTTTTAAATCACAAACATACGGTTATTTGCATTTTGAAAACACATACATACGGTTATTTCTGCTAAACCGCCGCCACTGTTTCTTTTTGATCTTTTGCATTCAGTTGTTTACTCGACCCGGCATAAAAAGTAAATCCAAACAAAACCTTCGTGATATGTGCCGTAAAAGGAGTAATGCTTTGGCCAGTGAAATGGGTCCATTATCATATTAATTTAAGCTGTCAGTTGCACATTTCTGGCCGGTAACCCCAATTTCAGGAGAGAAACATTATTATTACAAACATGGCAGCAGATGTTATAGCGTGTAACATCCTGTGGTGTTGATAATATAATGCGTCAAGTTTAGATGATGAAAATGCTCCCACTTCTGAAGCATTCGTTTCCCTAGTATTAATAAATTTGATTTCTATTAAGTCATATATTTCCTTTAAAATATTTAAGAATTTTTATTATTTTTATATTAGGTGTTAATTACGCACTACTTCATTTTTAGACAATAAGCCTAAATGCTTTTACTTACATGATCGATGCTTAAAATTATTGTGTAGCCGTGAATATATTATGCCGAATAAAAGTAAATAGAAAAATAATATTTAATAGCATGAAGCAGGGCTTATCTAATTATATCAATTCGTTGACTAATAATATCATGGCTTTCAATAATATTGGTACCTATGTTAGTAGCTCATTTATTTCACCAAGCCAAATACTTTTTAGGAGTTCCTTGGTGAGATATTTTAATTTTGAAATATATCTAGCGCTTCATAAATGCGTACTCGCTGTTAGTTAGAGTGATAAGGGGTAGACACAATAGAAGACCAGTACACTAGTGGATAAATCAAATTAAACAACTAAGGAGAACATGCCGTGCTTCATCCAGAAGCAACATCACTACGCCCACTAGAGAATAGTGAAAGCTAGATCATAGAAATGCAAGACAAGTAAGTAGGGGAGACCGGGGCTAGTTGACGCACTTTTTTCATTTTTGACGCTGGAGACAAAGTTAAACAGTTTAGACCTATGCTTGAAATTTTCCCGGAAGTTCAAGGGTTTGTTTACCGATTGTGATTAAAAAATGAATCCAAAACTTCTTATTTTGGGTATAAAAAAAATGTTGAAAAAAAATTGTCAGGGTGCGTCAACCTACCCCATTCCGGGGTTTGTTGACACAGTACCCAGGGTAAGTTGGCGCAATACTAAATAATGCTATAAATAATATGTATATTTCGAAAGTTTATAAACTTTTTTACCAGAGGTAAAAATGTCAGAACAAAAATACTCAACAACTAAATACAGGATTAATAATCCTTGAAAAGATAACAGCACTAGAACTAAAAGTGTCAAAACATTGGCATAAATATGCTAAAAAAAGTAAAACATTAATTCTCATAAAATACTGATACGTTAAATCGTAAAACAAAAAAAAACGAAAACAATAAGTCTTAGAAAAAATACTAAAACATAAAATAAAAACATTCTCTGAATAAAAATATTGGAACGTAGGTAACATCTTATTCCTAAATCGTTAAAAAAACACCTAAACTGAGACCATCTAATCGCTTTCGCAGTTTGGGCAGACAAAAAACATCGGGTTTTTTGTTTATAGTTCCGCATAGTGCTAAAATTAATTAAATAATAGTATTAACAAGTTAATTTACATAAGAACTTATGCGTCAACTAGCCCCGGCTGGAGTGCGTCAACTAACTCCAGGGTACAATTTTGGGCTTTTGTGCATATTGAACAAAAACTTTTCAATATAATGAAAATTTAATAAACGTATTTTATAGAAGAGGTTTTGAGCGATCTAATGCAAAAAAAATATTTTGATATCTTTAAAAATAAAAGTTTTGTGATAAAATCCCTTACGTACTAAATATTTACTTACGAGAGCAAAAAAACGTATTTCTGTAACACACACTCTACGAATGATAGAGACTAACTGAAAATGACGTTCGCGAAAGCGAAACGATCTCGGCCAAAGAACATGTGGGGTTACAGTGTTGTCAGATGTGTTGGTTTAAAGAAAATTGGGGTGCGTCAACTTACCCGGTACGCCAACTAGCACCGGTCTCCCCTACTAAAAAACCACGAAAGCATCCAAATGCAACTGTTGGAAACAATTCTTGAGCGAACTAGATCAGGAAGTTTGGGAAAAAGAGTAAGCGCAGCGCTACGTCACAACACCTGACAGAAAACTAGTGATTGCTGATACACTGTTTTCTCTTAATCCTCTTCACTATTAGGTAAGCTCTACAGGTTACGGACATATTGCATGCTATAAACCTGGAAAGCGCCCAGCCCAGATCGCATCCCGTCGAAAGTAATAATATTGGCAATTGAAAAAATTCAAGAAGTATTATTAAGCATCTTCAACCAAGACCTTGAAAATGGGAACTTTCTAAAAGTCTGAAAAAGTGCTGATCTGGTGCTAATACCAAAATAAGTTTTTCTCCTTGCAATTTCCTATTGAACTGATTTCCTGAAAACTACAACCTACAGCGCTTCAAGTCCAATGTCCACCGTCATCTCCGAGTGGTGTAAGATTTTCCTTTTGTGTATGTGCTGAACATAAAATAATTACACGCGCGAGCCTTATTAACTACTCAGGAAAAAGTGTGCTGCCAAAAACGCTTTCAGTTCAAAAATTTAATCTGTCAAATATCGTATGAGTGTGTCAAGACCTGAATCCTCGAAAGCAGCTTTGATTTATAAACCCACTAAAGCGGTCGTTAGACTAAGCCTTTGGAAGTTGCTACTCTTTTGAATTCTTTCTATCAAGCTCTCCTAACCCTGTGGGTATTTACACTTTAAGATTTAGAGTATGGTTTGACGCATTAAAGTATTCAATAGTTACATTGACCCGAGAATACTTAAACCATTGCCTTGACACATATTTTAATAATATCCATGAAGCTTTCAGAATATGAGCAGGGATTATGGAAGTTCGCTGAGATACTAAAAATAATAATTCAATCTCCTACAGTAAAATAGTGAAGTTAATATTCAAACCTTGCAACTTGTTTACTTGCCGACAAACTGCTGTATGACTATATGAATCAAAGCACTCAGTATCTAATCATATTTTGTCCAATAATGATTAGAGATATTCCTGCATGCAGATACGTTATCGAAATTAAAATAATGATATTGGAAGTCAAAGACTCCAAGACCATCTCAACAAAAATCCGGAATAAAGATTCATAATTCCCAACTTGCTTACTGATTGCAGATTGTTTTCGGATAAAAACCAACCGCAAAATCAATTACTTAACCCAGAACCAGATAATATAAGAGTATCAAAAACCTCCATCTCCTACATATATATTTTTTTGATCTTCAATATTTTTCCTCTATCCTATTTTATTTTGCTTCGTATTATTTAATTTTTCATTACCTAATTAAATGTATATGGGAGACGCGGTAAGGATTACAGCACAGGCGCGCCCAGGAACGTATAAAAACGGCTCGCGAGGCGCGCTGCGGTATATTCTCAATCGAGAGTTGAAAGCGTAGGTAACTAAAGAGTCTTGCGGGATAATGAAGAGTTTGATCACGGAGAAAGTTGTGATTCGCGAACAAACGTACTACGTACGGCTGATGCAGGGGTTACAAATTTCATAGTTCGTGGTTTAACGATCCGCGATTCCGCGAGTATCTTTCTGACCTTATACATGTCTCTATGTGGCGTCTAGTGAATGACGTACTACGTATGACTGATTCAGGGGTCGCCATGTGGGTACATGTACTTCAAAACCTAGCTGGGATTACTGTCCGTAGAGCTGTGGAAAGTTTGGTCATGGAGAAAATTGTGATTCGTAAACGACGTACTACGTACTCAGGGGTTAGTTTGGGTTAGTTGGGTTTCATATTCCTTGGTTTAATTCGCCATGACTCTGTGGATATTCTCCTAGCTGCAAATAGGGACGTGTGCTGTGTCACGTGAGCGACGTACTACATGCGGCTGATACAGATACTTAAGAAGTTTAGATTGTGATATTGGCTAGGCTTTGAGGTCTCAATTAATTATACCTGTAGATATATGGACACGCCATATATATACAGGTATAAATAATTGAGAGCTCAAAGCCTAGCCAATATCACGATCTAAAGTTCTTAAGTAAAAATGCCGCGGTCCACACGAAGTCATCCAACAATCAAATCTGACAAAAACAACGTTTCCATGTGTACTATTCCGGGTGAGAACCTATTCTATTACGCAAAATTATTTATACTTTCATTATTTTAACTTTACCTAACTCTATATACTGGGGGCACGTACATAAGGGCTCGATCCTATTTTCTTGTCACCAGGGCAGGTAAAATATCGGCCAGTCTCGTTAAAATCTCTTCAAATAAGGCATGGTTCTAATTTGTGTGTTATATAATCAATAATTAAAGATTTCAGGTTTAAATGCAATCAAAATTCGCGCAGTAGGGAATTTAATTAACTCATAAAACCAACAGATTACTGACAAAACTAAAACAGACTTATCTTTCTAATACCTCGAGGACGAGCTAATAGACTACTAAAGTTGTAAATCTATTTGCGAAAGGCCATCTGGCACTGGCACCACATCTTATGGTATAGATGCAATAAGCTGTAGACAGAATGGCGACAGTTATAATAGGGCTTTTTACGAAAAAAACAGCACAGCTGTGTATAGTTATATTTAGTTATTTAATTTAGAATTTATCGGCGATTTACCCTAAAGTGATTTCTGGTTTATATTAAATTGATTGGATTAAGGTGAGACAGAATAATATGTAAAACTAAGTAAAACTTGCATTACAAAATAAAGGAACGCAGCTCTTGGTGATATCGCATATCTAAGATACTCAAATAGTCATAGTTTATTGGCGCGACAATAGTCATAATAATAATAGTATACAAAGGAAGAGAGCGCATCTCATGGCGATACCGTATATCTAAGATACTCAAAATAATCATAGTTTATTGATGCGACAAT